>JAJIBD010011439.1:15000-43856 GCA_021461705.1 Cryptotis parvus
CGGGCACTTACCTTACACACGGTTGACCCCTGGTTCTATCCCCAGCATCACTTACAACCCGCCAAGCACTGCCAGAAATAATTCCTGAATGTAGAGCCAGGAATAAATAATCCCCGGGCATCATCATTGTAGCCCAAAATCCCAAATAAAGAAGAGCTCATGTAAACCACAAAACAGAGAGAGAGAGAGAGAGAGAGAGAGAGAGAGAGAGAGAGAGAGAGAGAGAGAGGAGCAGGTTGGCAGGGAGGGAAATGCGCACACTGGTGTTGGGAACGTGCCCTGGCGGAGGACAGTGCTGGATCACTGCATGACTGAAACCCAGTCATGAACAGCTTTGTAATGGTCTGTCGCATGGTGACTCAAAACAAAAAAGCTCATGTTGTAGGTGACCTCAATGACGCTTCCCATGAGACACTTCTTTCTCACTCCTCGGAGGACACCCTAAAAAGTTACTGCCAGTGGGGAGAGGGCAGCGCCACAGATCTGATTTCCAGTCTGAGCCCCACCCCCCACCCCCACATCTGGTTCCGCCCAGAGCCCTTCCCAGAGTGAGGGATTTACTGGGTCATTTCGCTTTCCCCTATCGGGTCCAGGAAATGAAAGCACAAAAGCGCAGAGGCAGTAAGGGGGCGCGTTTCCCAGCCCGGGGGCCCTCGTTTATCCCTGCAGCCCTCACACAGATGAGAAAGGGGGCTGCTCTGCACCGTGGAGGCCCATCGGGGTTCGCTGTGAGGGCGGCCACAGGCCCACCTGCCCGGCTCTGCACGTGTCATTAAATGGAATCAATCACTTCTTTCATTGAAAAGAGGAGCGAGGGTTGGCAAAGTGGGCATTTATCGAAAAGGGGAAAAAAAATTCAGATTATATCCTGCCTTAAGGTTCTTTCCCATGGCCTAGTGTTTTCTGCTGTTTGTTCCTGCCATAGTCAAGAGTTTTGGTTTCTTTTGTACAGTGTCGGGTTTGAACCCCAGTCCTGACATGTGACACGATCCACTCATTGTTTCTCTTTGAGTCCTGCTTTCACCTGTAAAATGATAAAGGTTTTGTGAGGGTTTCATTATTATTGTTGGTGTTGTTGTTATTGTTATTGTATGGGAGAAGTTGTAGGCCACATCTGACCATGCTCAGGGGTCATTCCTAGTGGTGCTCGAGGGAACATAAGCCGTGCCAGGGATCAAACCCTTGGTACCTTTTTGGTAACTTGGGGTTGGCCAAGTCCCAGGCAAATAATGTCTAGATGTCAGTCGTCTCCCCATCCCCTGAAGGGGATGTTTTAAGGAGGCAGCTGGTGAGCTCATGCACATTTTAATTTAAAACATGCCTAAGTGGCCTGGAAAGAACTAGTACAGGATACAGGGGGCTTGCCTTGGCCCAGCCATTTGGTCCCTCGAACACCTCCAGGAGTGATGCCTGAGTGCAGAGCCAGGAGTCAGTCCTGTGCATGGCCCAAGCGAAAGGACAGTGTCTAAGACAGTCTCCTCATGTGGCGGGGAGGACTAGCAGGTGAGGCGTGGGGAGCCCAGGGCAGTGGAGGCGGGAGAGGAGAGCGGATTGGCAGGGGGTGCAGCCAGTCGAAGAGGCTGACAGAAGGGTCCACGTGCGGGACTGTCAAGACACCCAGGAATTGCCAAAAAGAAGCCAGGAGCCCCCCCACACCCACAGCAGAGCTAACCGCCCACTGGGCGTGTAGAGCTCAGATCTCTCAGGCTGTGGAATCCGCCTGCATTGTGTTAAGCCACTTGATGTGTGGTGACTCATTTGGGGACATCAGGACGCCAGCGCCCGCTCTTGTCTTTATAACTCCCCGCCAGTCCTCTGGGCTTGTGCAGTTTCTCTCTAAACTAGATGGTTCACTTAAGAGGGACGGAAGGTGAGGCATAGAGGTGCGGAGCTAAGGGAAAATCTAGTCCGTGCGGCTCTGCTGTGCGGCTGAGCTTGAAAGGTCTTACGGCATGGCCAAGGGCCCCAGGGCCAGGTCGAACCTGGGAATTCCTGAGTGAGGAAGTTTGAGAGAAGATTCTGGGCCCCTGCTTTGTGCTCAGAGTGAGTCCTGAGCCCCAGAACTGGCCCCAAAGCCCTGGCGTTATCCTTCAGAGTCCCTGAGGGGGCAGGTTGGGGTTGGGAGGGGAAACTGAGGATATTGTTGGAGGGAAGGTCACCACGGGTGCTGTTGGAACACTAACATGACAGAGCTTGAAGCAGCTCTATCGTGAACAATTTTGTAAATCACTGTATTTTTAATCAAAAAAAAAATTTTTTTTAAACTCAGGGCTAGAGTGATAGTACAGTGGTGAGGGCATTTGCCTGGCGTGCAGCTAACCAGGATTCAATCCCCAGCATCCCATATGGTCCCCGAGCACCACCAGGAGTAATTCCTGAGTGCAAAGCCAGGAGTAACCCCTGAACATTGCTGAGTATGACCCCAAAACAGCCAAATAAATAAACACACATACACACACACACACACACACACACACACGCTCTTGTGTGCCCCCCTAAGGGCCTCCCTGCGTGTGCATGGGGCCAGAGTCCAAGATGCCTTGGTGACCCGCTGCTGCTCTCAGCCACTTCGCCCTCTTGGCCCTGGGCACTTTGATGACCACCTTACACTCAGTGGCCTCAACTTGCAGTGCTCATGTTGGGGACGCCATTTCACATGGCACCATGCTCGGGTCCGCTAGATTGATACGGGAAGAGCAGAGAGTAATCCTCGGACCCTGTGTGCTTGATTTGTGTCTCATGGCGGGAGGAGGGAGAGGCAGAGCCAGGAAGGGAGGCGGCACCCAGCAGAGTTCGATCATGGCTGGAATGTGTAGGGAGAAACGCAAAGGCTGGGCCACTGGCCTTGCCGCCAGTGCTGGAAACGGTCCTCAGGTGCGGACTTGGAGGCGTTGCGGCGGTCAAGACGCTTTTCATTATAAGCAACAGAAGTTCAATGTGACTTTTTGTTTAAGCCAAAAGAGAAAAATTGCTTCTTCTTGTCACCAACATGTCCAGAAGTGGGCTTCTGGAATCACAAGACCACGTCCTCAAATAACTTCCCGCGGCTGTGTACACGTTGGCAAGATGGCTGTACCACCACACTCGTGTGCCGGACATGACTGCCGGCCTCCCGAAACATCGCTTCTCCCAGCTCAGCCGCCTTCCACCTCCAAGTCCCTTTCCCCATAGATAAAGCTCAAGTTTAGGGCCAATCCTTATTGGCTCCTGTTGGCCACATGACCATCGCTGAACCAATCACTGTGGATCGGTCCCCACTGCTACAGGCCAGCCCCCTACAACGCAAACAAGTTCACCTTCAGCCCTGTTGTGGGCACACACTGCCGAGGGTTCAGAGCTCAGCAATGGGACAGTCCCAGACACACCTTGGTCAGCAGTGGACAGGGTTGAGTGACCCAAGTCTGCTGCATGGACTGTTTCTGGCACAGAGCCACTGAGTCCACCCAGCACGAACCCCAATCGTGTCCACTAAGTGGCGTGGCTCAACCGGAGGCTCTGGACACCGCCGAGACCCAGTGCCCCCAGCATGCCAGGGCACAAGGCGTCTCCCTCCTTCCCACTCAGGACAATCTCCTGAGCACCCTGAGTACCACCTTTGGCAGCCCCCCCATCACCAAAAAAAAAATGTTTTTAAGTATGTAAGTCTCACTTAGGACCATCTACTACCAAAATGCTACATGCTCCCACCTGGAAATGTCCGAACCCCAGAAAGGGAATTTTATTTATTTATTTATTTATTGGCTGTTTGGGTCATATCCAGTGATGTTCAGGGGTTATTCCTGGCTCTTCACTCAGGAATTACTCCTGGCGGTGCTCAGGGGACCCTGTGGGATGCTGGGGATAGAACCCAAGTCTGCCACACACAAGGCAAACACCCTCCCCACTGGACTATGGCTCTGGCCCTGGAAAATCCTTACCAGAGTTATGATTCATGAGAACTTTAGGGATGAAACTTGGACTCCTTTGGAGATGAGAGCCGTACCTCCTATGGTGGAAGGAAGCCTCTGGAACACAGTGTGCATCGGGAGCTCACAGCTGGGGGTGGGGATGGGGTGGGGGCTTGGGACCGCCCGCGTTCTTTATTAATCCTGAGTGGCTTTCATGTTCCAATGTGGAGCCCTCCAAGAATCCGCAGGCCCTTTTCTCTATTCGCGTCTGATTGGCATCAGATTTCATCGCTGTCGGAGGAGAGACTTGGTCCTACCCTGTCACTTCAGCCTCCATCCAGGAAATGCCACCGAACATCACAAGATCATTTTCTGATCCCGCAGGCTGATCGCTAGGCCCAGATGGTGGAAGGCCTCCCGCCATTCTCCGCCTCATTAAGAGAACTTCACCAAGAATGCGGAATAATTAGGTTAAAGCAGCATCCAGGGGCCCTCAGCATCTGCCAGGGGGGTGGGGGAGGGAGGGGATCCCCCACGCTGGAAACGCCTCGGCAGCCCCCAGAACGGAGGCGTGCGCAGAGCTCCTCCCGGCATCAAAACAAGCGCTGGGAACGCTGCAGGACTTTAGAGCACGTTGAAAAGAATCTCAGGCCTGCCTCTGATTTGTGCCTTCGCTGGGAGAGAACCACCCAGACGCTCTGGAGCAAAGATGGCTCCACCCCACCCCGCTGATGGAGGACGTCCACAGACTGAAGACTCTTTTGGAAAACTCCCCCCCCGACCACTTTTTTTTTTGTCAGCTCTCTGTTCTGGTTTAACTTGATCATTTTTGCCAAAGCAAATCTGTGACTGCTGTTGCTTATTGAGGAGATTAAACACGCGTTTGGGGTTGTGTTGAGTTTGGATTTTATTTTTAATACGAAGAGTATGTAATGATTAAAAAAGCGTTTTTTGTGCAGAGAGCATCGGAAAGTCTCATTCAGGTCCCCCCTGGGTTTACAGAAACAGGTTCTGGGTGTTAGGGGTGAGGAGGCGGCTTGGGCCCTGGTCGGGGACGGCTCTGGTCAGGCGTTAATCCAGGTGCTCTGCAGTGGGCTGTGACTGTGGCTGGGCCAGTGGCCCTCCTGTCATGGCAGAACGTGGCGTGGCGGTTTGTGGCTCTTGGTGGGAGGAGGAGCCCTGTGGCATCCCTGTAAGCTGCTCAGGGACCCGGGGGCACCCACAGCCTGGTGCTGAGTTTGTGGCATCTATCATGGACACAAGATGACACCCGACCTGCCTCATTTCTCGCTCCAGATGTTCTTCTTAATTAATGCTCAGTCTCCACCGATGGCTTTTGGATTTTGCTTTGGTTTGGTTGCTTTGGTTCTAGCCTTTGCAATGCTGGAAAGTTCTTTTCTTCTTGGACAAGGGGTCTGGCTCATGATTCCCTCTCACTGAGCTCCTGGCATGAGGATGCTTTCTTGGGCTCTTGAGATTTCTCTGCCTCTGCACAGCTAGTGTTTCATCCAGTTCCTAGGAAGGAAGTCCTGCCCACGTGGCTTGAAGTGGCAGCGTCCAGGCAGATTTTATGGAACCTGAAAAATCAAGACTGTCCAGTCAGTCGATGGGTGAAGAGTCCCAGAACCATCTGGGCGTCTTGGACAGTTTTAATGATGTCATTAATCCTCCTTGAAGATACCCTAACGCTCACGTGGCCATTTCCTCTCGTTCCTGTCACCTTCCGTCTCCCAGAAGGACTTGCGGTCCCACGTGCATCCTTCCAAGTACGAATATGAAAGTGCCCTGAGGAAATGTATATCCTCACTTGATAAGTTTCTAATAAGGGTAATGATATGCAGTGTGTAACAGTGTGTCAGCTTTGGCTCAATCAGACTTTCTGACATCTCTGTGTTCATTTGTGAAGGTCTGGCTCGTGTCTTGCCTTTGAATTTCATTTCCTTTGCACGAAGCCCACGTTTATTTCTCTGGTCCCTGTTGACCGCACAGTCAGTCATTTGCTCTCGGTGGCTCTTTGCTGAGTATCTTCTCCACATTGTCCCCGGTCCACAGGTTTGGGGCTTTCTCTCCGCTACCCCAGATAACATTTCAGAGTCTGTTTCTTTTTCATTTGTTTTTTTCAATCCAAGAAATGGATGCGAATAGTTTAACACCCATCAGCATTCTGCAGAGGAAAGGTTTATGGGAAACAGCGCCCCCAGTGATACCCTTTGCTTGCTTTCCACCCTGGGGCAACAACTTCTACTGACTCGTTTGTAACTAAATTCCAATGTATTACTTTTATTACTAATTATCTGTATTAGTTTGGGCTTTTGATTTAGGGAGTTGTTTTGTTGTTTTTGATTTTTCTATCTTGAGCCTGACCTCTGGTTTCCAAGGAACAGGAGAACTTGGCTGTCGGGTTGCAGAGAAAGTACTAGGGCTAAGTAAGCGTGCGGTGTGTGGCTGAGCCCAGTTCAGTCCCTAGCGTGCGTCTGTGCTGCTGAGCACCGCCAGGAGTGATCCCTGAGCACTGAGCCAGGATAAGCCCTGAGCACCTCTGGGTGGGACCCCAAGGAAGCAAAACAACCAAACAAAATCTTGGGACCAGGGAGCTAAGACAGGATTTAAGGCTTGGCCTTGCATGTGGCTGACTCCAGTTCAATCCCTGGCACCAAATATGGTCCCCGAGCACCTCCAGGAGTGATCCCTGAGCACTGTCAGTGAGTCCCAAACCTACCCCCAGAAAAGAATTTAGTTCTCACCCGAGAACAATAATTAGTTCTCACCCGAGCCCCTCATTTCCTGCCTGCTTCCTCGTTACCCACACCCCGACCCAGTAACAACAAACCATGGTTTCAGCCTGTTCGGTGTCGAGCCTTTGCCTTCTTCTACTTGCACAAATGCTTTTCACAAACACGGTGTTTCGCAAGCAAAGGTTTTCTTCTCTTCTGTTGGGTGCGGGTCTGAAAGGTGACCCCCCATAAACAGATCCTTCCAGGGGAAGGTGACACTTTCCTACATAGACCCTTCCAGGGGAGGGTCTGGGCGACCACCCTGCTTCTTGTCTACTCCATGGAGCCTGTCCGTCAGGGCCAGGGGCGGGCACAGCCCTGCTAAGGAAACACTTCCAATGTCAGCCATGTGCAGAGACACCCCCAAAACCCGTCCCCAGGTCACACCAAGATTCCTTCCTCGGGCTCTGGAAGGTTTGTTTTCCTCATCCCCTTTCCTCTGCAGCTTTCCAGCCCGGCCCCAGAGTGCTAAGCCTGGGCTCTAATGGACGGAGTTGGGGGCGGGGCGGAGGGTCGGCAGTGCACCGTGACGTCATCCCTCCAGTTGCTGGCTTTGTTTATTGTGTTAAGGGAATAAAGGGGTTTATGTCATGTGTTATTTTTAGAGTAGAAGGAATACAGTCTCCGGGGGAAACGCAGAGCTCAGAGGGGAAGAGACCGTAGCAGCGCGGGACCCTGTGAGTCCACCTCTGTCCAGCCCAGCCTCGCCTCGCTGCTGTTGCTCTGGAGTTAGCCCCTGGGTCTGCGGCCCAGCACCCGCCTGTGCACTTGGCATGAGCCTCAGTTTTCTCCTGTTGGAAACGCCAGTTTTTGGGGTGTTCGGTTCGGTAGCGATGAAATGACTCCACGCTTGGCACCCCAGAGAAGCTTTTCCTGGGGTAATGGAGTACCATGTACCCTGCAGTCTCGTGGCGCCTCCCTGCGCTGAACCGTGTGGTGCTGGGAAGGGTGCCTAGCCCTGTGCGGCCTGAGCTTGTGGCAATTTTTTAAATTTTGTTATATTCTCTTTGTATTGAATCACCGTGAGATACACGCTTACAAACTTGTTTATGAGGAGGTTTCGTCATACAGTGTCCCAACACCCGTCCCTTCACAGTGCACATTTCCTGCCACCAACGTCCCAGTTTCCCATTTCCCTCCCACCACCGGCCTGTCTCTGTGGCAGGCACTTTGCTTCTCTCCCTCTCTGTCTCCCTGTCTCTCTGTCTGTCTCTCTGTCTCTGTCTCTGTCTCTGTCTCTGTCTCTGTCTCTCTCTCTCTCTCTCTCTCTCTCTCTCTCTCTCTCTCTCTCTCTCTCTCTCTCTGGGCATTCTGGTTTGCAATACAGGTTATCATGTATATTCCCTTACCTACACTCAGCTCTCAATTCTTGTCATTTCCAAACGAGTGGTAATTCCAAAACGAGTGGTCATTTCCAACAATCATTGTCCTTGTGGTCCCTTTTGTATCCTAACTGCGTCCCCCACTTGTGGCCGGCTTCTAGCAGTGGACCGGTCCTCCTGGCCCTTCTTTCTACTGTCCTTGGATATTAGTCTCATACTGCGTTCTTTTTCTTTCTTATGCCCCACCAATGAGTGCAATCCTTCTGTCTGCCCTCTCCTTCTGCCTCATTTCACTCAGCGTGATGCTCTCCGCGTTGAAGAAGTCATGAAATTTGTTTATAAACACATGGACATAGAGAGTTTACGGCTTTTTAAACACTCTTCTGCTCTGGGAGCTGCGGGGAGGAAGGGTCCATTGATTCTTCCTTTCCCGCATGTGCCCATTGGCACAGGTGAGATCCTGCCATGCTAGGAGCATGCCCAGATTTCATGTGCTTGCTTTGCAGGGCACAGCCACTGCGGCGGTGCCCACCCGCATCATCCTCCCCCAGAGCCCAGACCGACAGGGCGTTTTCATCCAGAGCATGTAATCTGCTGGGGAGACAGAGAGGTGGGGGAACCGCAGCCTGGTGGGTGGGCAGAAGCTCACGTGGTGCCCACTTCAGCACATGTACCAAAACTGGAATGACCAGAAGGTCACGTGATGGGCGAGTAAGAGCCGTGTGCACAGCCAAGTTCCACAGGGAAGGGTCTGATTCCTGGGACTGGCAGACTTGTCTACTGGCTGTACAAATTGGTGTTTCCCAAAGTAGATAACACCAGCCCCAGTGAGAAGGACACTGGGACCAGGCAGAGGGTGGTAGTGACCTCTGCAGCTCGGGAGGAAAGATTCTTTCTGTCGGCCACCTAAAGAAGGTGGCCAAGGGGGCCGGAGCGATAGCCCAGCAGGTAGGGTGTTGCCTTGCATGCGGTGGCCCATGCCGCCCTGGTTCGATCCCGGCATCCCATATGGTCCCCGAGCACCGCCAGGGAGTAATTCCTGAGTGTAGAGCCAGGAGAAACCCCTGAGCATTGCCGATCGACCCAAAAAGCAAAAAAAAAAAAAAAAAAAAAAAAGATGGTGGCCAAGACTCCTCTCTCCAGGAGTCAGAGAGAGAAGGTGGTAGGTTGCTTGCCCTGCATACAGCTGACCTGGGTTGGATCCCCGGCATCCCACACGGTCCCCTGACTGCCAGGAGTGATCCCTGAGTGCAGGGTGTGGCCCCAAAACAAACAAACATAAAGAGAAGGTGCCTTTCTAGGAGCCTGAGTGATGTTTGGTTTTTAGTTTTGTTTTCTGGAAAGGGAAGCGGGAGGCCGGCTTAGTTTGGGGCCCTCCGACATTGAGAGTGTCATGGGACTCACCTGTACCTATTTAGCGCAGAGCAAGAAAAACACAAGAGAAAAAATGCAAAACGGGGGACTTGGAGTGATCCCTGAGTAGAGTCAGGGCATAAGCCGGGCACCACCAGGTGTGACCCCCAAAAAATTTGTTGTTTTGGGTCACACCCGGCGATGCTCAGGGGTTGCTCCTGGCTCTGCACTCAGAAATCACCCTTGGCGGGGCTCAGGGGACCATATGGGATCCAGGAATAGAAGCGACTGTTGGCTGGCAAGGCAACACCCTCCCCCCAACCCACTGTGCCATGGCTCCGCCCCTTATTCTCCCACTTCCTGTCCACAGGACACCACGACGTCCGTGAGGATCGGCCTGATGATGGAAGAAATGATCTTCAACCTGGCAGACCACGCACCTCTTCTTCAACGACCTGGAGGTTTGGGATTGCTCCTTTGTTTCCAGTTAGCCTATTCAGTCCCCTGCTGGGATGGGGGGTGCATCTACCTGGGGACAGGCGACAGACAGTCTTTTATTTTTATGGGATGAACTTTCTATTTTTAATTGTTTTTATTATACATCATTACAAAGATGTTCATAATTGGGTCTCAGTCATACAGTGTCCCAGCACCCGTCCCTCCACCAGTGCCCCATTCCCACCACCATGTCCCCACATTCCTCCCACCTCCCCAGCCTGCCTGTGTAGCAGGCACTTTTCTTCCTTCTCTCTCTTCTCTCTCTCTCTCTCTCTCTCTCTCTCTCTCTCTCTCTCTCTCTCTCTCTCTCTCTCTCTCTCTATCTATCTATCTATCTATCTATCTATCTCCCTCTTACACATTGTGGCTTGCCCTACAGATGTTTAGGGTTTATCATGTAAATCTCTTTGTGTATATTCAATGCTGAGTTCTAGCCTGGCAATACCATTTCCCACTATTAGTGGAACACTGGTGTATATTTATGTCCCGTTAATGAATGCGGTCATCCTTTATCTGTCCTTTTCCTTCTGACTGATTTCACTCAGCATGCTAGTCTCCCTGTCCATCCATTTGCAGGTAAATTTCATGGCTTCATCTTTTCAGGCAGACACAGTTTTTTCCTTTTTGTTGCAGTGGTAAAATTTGTGCTTTTTCCTTTGGCAGCTGGAAACTGGCTAGCAGCCCCCAGAAGGCTCCAAACTGCAGCTAGTGAGGGCTGATTAGAAACACACTTGACCCGATTATCTCCCCCTTTCCCGGGCTGTTATGGGCCCCTTCTCCTCGCTCCCGGGGTGCTGTCCACTGGTAGTAGCACTAATCCAATAAAGGCTATGTCTTGCGTCCTCCCAAAATTTGCGATTGAATCCGTTTCTGAAGGCAAATTAGGCCAGCTCCTCCCGGGTCAGTAATAATTAGCTGTGGGCTGGGATGGAAGCTTTTAAAAACAATTTACGTTCCCCTGAAAACATGCTTTGCACAGAGATGAAGCCGAGCTTTCGGGAAAGCGCGTTCATGCCGCGGCCCCTGCAGCACAGAGCGTAGGAGACACAGGAAGAAGCTTCTGCAAGTGGGACGTTACTCATTGTTTTATAAGCAACTCACAGCAGAAAGATTTGGGGGAGAATTTCACTGCGAAACACCTGGCAAGGGGACGTTAGAGCAAAGGCAGTGAAACAGAAAGCTGTATACTGCGTGAGGGGAGAGGCCCTGGGCGCACATGGCATCCGCCTCAGGGAACCAGCCACACTGAGGCTCAGAGTTGGCCTCTCGCTTCCTCACAGCCAGAGTCCGGGAAATGTAGCCCTTCCTCTAAAGGAAGAGAACGCAGCTTCTCGGACTGGAAGGGTTTTTTTGGTCTCTGCTGATGCGGGGGACATTCTGCCTTCACAGATTATAGTCCTATTGGGTTAGCAGATTGAAAGCTAAAGGCAATTTAAGATTTATGTGGCAAAAAAACAATTCCTACTCCATAGGAATCATCTTTCCTGGCCCCTAGAAAATCCCCGGAGTCCAAACTGTAGTCTAGAAATTAAGAGACTGGGGACCGGAGGGATAGCACAGCCGGGAGGGCGTTTGCCTTGCACGCAGCTAGCCTGGGTTCAATCCCCGGCATCCCATATGGTCCCCGAGCACTGCCAGGAGTAATTCCTGAGTGTCACCAGGTGTGACCCAAAAAAGATTAAAAATAGAAATGAGGAGACTGTGAGTGCCAATGCGCCCTGGTCAGCCCGAGCAGCACAGGATCCGTCACCTGGTTTTCCTTTCGGACCCACATTCCTGTAATTCCAGAGGGAGACCTCGCTGAGATGCTCAGCCCTGGGTTCTGTTGAGTCTGGGATCTCAGTCAGAGAACAGGCGTGTGGGCCTCAGTCTTCCTTCCCATAAAATGGAACTTATGTTCCCTGCCCACAGTCAGCTCCAGAGAGTGGATTGAGGTAGAGATTTGTCAAGGAGCTTGAGGGCCAAAGAGGTAGTACAGTGGTTAGGGTGTTTGCTTTGCACTTAGCTGACCCAGACCCAGGTTCGATCCCCAGCATTCTAGTATTCCTCAATACTGCCAGGAGAGATTCCTGTGTGCGGAGCCAGGAGTAACCCCTGAGTATCTCCCAGGTGTGGCCCAAAAGTGCAAAAAAAAAAAAGAATGAAGGAGCTTGAGGCAAGCAGCGAATCAGGGACCTGGACTGTGTCGTCAACCAAAAATAACCTGTGGGCAGGCTGGTGTATGTGTGTGAGGGCTGGAGCAAGGAATGGGGAAGGGAGAGAGGAAACAGAGGAAAGAGAAGCGCACGAGCCTGGTCGCTGGCAGCTGAAGTGAGTGTTTGTGGGCTCTCGTGCAGCGGGGAGCCAGTGACTGCAGGTCGCTCACCTCCAGTGGAGATGAACATGGGACTCGTTGGCTCTCGGGTCACAAGTCCAGGACTTGCTTGGAGGTCCAAGACTTTGCTTCCCCTTTTCCCTGCCCAGAGAGCAGGTCACAGCAGAGTGCTCGGGGCTGGACGAGCAAATCAGCCCACAGATGAGGCAGAGCAGGAATATGAGAGGACGGAGAAGGGGATGAGACCATCCAGTGTGTGCATGTGTGTGTGCACGTGTGTGACGTGTGTACACGTGTGTGTGCATGTCTGCATTGCTTGTGTGTCTGTGTGAACACTTATGTGCATGTGTGCACACGCCCATGTGTATGTGTGTACACGTGTGTGTGCATTTGTGCATGCATGTTGTGTGTGCATGTGCAGGGGCAATGAGGGGGCAGGGAAAGGCTCTCGTGGTAGTGCTGGAGCTAAGGCCTTGCTGGGCAGAGGACAGGAACTGGCCAGGTGGCCTCTGGGGAGTGAGTTCAGCAAGTGCAAAGGCCCTGCGGTGAGAACTTTAGGGAAAAGCCCCAGTGGTTACTGGGAATGAGCGAAACCCAGAGACACTGAAGGCCAGAGGCTGGAGAGGGAGGCGTGGGGCAGACCCCAGATCCCTGTGTGGCTGGATGGGGGATGTGGGGCAGGACCCCCGGATATCCGTGTATCCCAGTACACAGCCAGGGGGCCAGGGACCGTCAAACCAGAAATGCCGGAAGACCCGGTATGTATTGTGTGCACTGTGGGAGATGGAGCAGTCACTGCCTACTCCAGACAAAAGGGCTCTGATGGTTCAGGGTCCGACTGCAGGGTGCAGGCGAGGGGCAGAGGCCTTGCTGAGGCGGGAATAGGCAACAGCTGGACAGAGAGAGGCTGGGCGTGGACTTGGCTGACCAGCCTGATGGTGCACGAGGCAGGGGAAGGCGCCTTGGGCAGCTGGTGGCCCCTGCCCAGAAGAGCCCTAGTTTACAGGCAGGCTGGTTGGAAGCACCCAGCAGCCAGACGCCGGACACAGCAGGCGCTCGGTGAGTCCTGGTGGACGCTGAGCCAGAGCCAGGCGTTTTACAGACTGGTGTGTCGGAGCCACTGTATTCGTGACTGTCCACTCCTGACCCTCTCCACTGGCGCCGCAGACAGTCACAGTCCTGGAGAAGTTGCAGAGCGGCCAGCTGGAGCAGCTGAGGGACGCTGGACTGTCTTGGCCTTGAAATTCTTTACAGAAACGTCCCCAGTGCAAGCAACCTGGCTCAGCTCAGCAGAATTAAAACCAAGTTCCCTGTTGGAGAGGTTACTGCCGTGAAAACACACTGCCAGGGGGTGCAGGGAGCCCCCGACCCACCTCAGGAGCCTCCTCCAGCACCCAGGAAGGCCGTTTGGGGTCCTGCAGAGGCCCTCCGCCATTCAGTCCAGCTCGGGCCAGCTCCTGTGCCAGTGATCAAAGCCACCATCAGGAAACCAAGTCAAACCCTGAATGCTCAGAGCCCTCAAGAAGGCGGGGGGATCAGGGGGTCGCTCTCCCACAGCAGTGACCTCTGGGGAACTACCCTGGGCCCGGGGGGCTCTCGGTGCTGTGGACGCTGGAGCAAACAGCACAGCTCGGACCCTACCCAGGCGCCTGGACCTTCCAGAGGGGAAAGAGGCGAATACAGGACCGGACCCCTGAGGTCAGACTCGAGGCAGGAAGGTGTCCAGTGGCAGCCCCTGAGCACAGAGCCAGGAGGATTTTGAGCCAGATGTGGCCCAAAATTCAGAACAGAATAAGCCAACGGAGCGGCAGCACCTCCTATGTCTTCAGATCCGGTCGCCTGAGGCTGGAGCTTCGACTTGGGTCTTTCAGGGCTAATGCGACCACTGAGACTGCAACAGCCATTTTCTCAGTGAAGAAACCAAAGCACGGAGAGGCTGAAGGTCAGCCCAAAGAAGCACAGTTGGCCACGCCCCTCTCCAGGGTGCCTGACCTGGCCATCTGGCCACACGAGACAAACTCGCACTGTAGCAGCAGCCTCCGGATCCCAATCTGTCCCTCTTGGACTGGTGGACAGGAGAGCAAAGGCCGACGGGCGCTTTAATGGCCAGGACAAGACGGGAGCTGAGCAGAGGGCAGACACAGATGCCCCCTGGCACGCTAGGGCGGAACCGAGCTGCCTGCTGCTTTGCTCTTTGTCCCTTGCAGCAGCCACAGCGCTACAGAGACACAGGCCTTAGCCCCATCTCAGAGCCGGGAAACGGAGGCACAGAGAGGGCAGCTGCCCGACTGCGGCCCGTGCTGAGCCCGGCACAGGGTGCTGTGTTTCACTGAAGAGCCACCGACATCCTGCCAGGGAGATTAGGGCTCCCTCTCTACATACAGCAGGGGGAAACTGAGGCCCCAGAGGCTTCGCTCTCCCAGGAGCAGTGAGGAGGCGGGGTCCAGGGCCGAGCTGACTTCTAAGCTGGGACCCTTCTCAGGTGATACTTGTCCATCAAGAAGGAAAACTGGTCAGCAGAATGCACCGGGCAAGGGCCATGGGGGTCCCTCCCCTTCAGAAGAAAAGGGGTCTGCCTGAGGCTTAGGGGCAGCAGGTGCCCGGGGTCCTGGTCAGCCAGGCAGAGCTGGGGAAGGCTCTGAAGAGGCCGGAGCGGGCCGCCTGCTCTGCTCACTGGCTGTGTGATTTATGGTTCTGCGGAGGATCTGGGGAAGAATAATATTTCACCGTGTCAGCGCCGAGCTGCTCTCCAAGGCGTCCAATGGCCATTAATCCCTTTTGGGCCATGGCCTCCCTCTTCAGATAAGTGAATCGTTTAGACGAGACAAGAAGGATGAGCCGCTGTCCTCGGGGACTAGCCCTGCTCAGGCCAGCCCAGTGGAGCCAGCGGCCTCGCAGCCCCGACCGCCGTGAGGGGAAGGAGCAGCCAGGGGAGGCCATCTGGGCTCTACGAGTGTCGTTTTTCTCCAACGCATCTGTCCACCGTTTCCTCTTGTATTCATGACAGCTCCGAGCAGGGGACCCAGCAGGCGGTGAGGGAGCTCACGGCTACACCAGGACTGTCCTGACGGCTGAGCCCTCCCGTCCTGGTCTGCACTTAGAGGTGAAAGGAGAAATCTCGATCAGCCCTTGGGTCAGCCGCAGGGTGCCACAAAGTAGAAAGTCCACCGTGAGCTGACTGGAACCACGCTGGAGCCAGTTTTGGAGTTGGTTGGTTGGTTGGTTGGTTGGTTGGTTGGTTGGTTGGTTGGTTGGTTGGTTGGTTGGTTGGTTGGTTGGTTGGTTGGTTGGTTGGTTGGTTGGTTGGTTGGTTGGTTGGTTGGCTGGCTGGCTGGCTGGCTGGCTGGTTGGTTGGTTGGTTGGTTGCTTGGTTGCTTGGTTGCTTGGTTGCTTGGTTGCTTGGTTGGTTGGCTGGCTGGCTGGTTGCTTGGTTGCTTGTTTGCTTAGTTGCTTGGTTGCATGGTTGGCTGGCTGGCTGGTTGGTTGGTTGGTTGGTTGGTTGGTTGGTTGGTTGGTTGGTTGGTTGGTTGGTTGGTTGGTTGGTTTTCACAAAGGGAATGAAGGCAATGGAAAATCTTTGAAGGCTTCTCCTAGGTGAACTGGGGAAGGGCAGTTCAAATGGCCGTGGCAGGAGTTGTGGGGATTCGGGAGTATTTGGGGGGATGCGGCTGTGTCTGCCCTGTGGGGGCACCCCAGCCACCCACACCCCCTCCTGCTGTCACTGTGAGGCTTGCACCTGCGGGAGATGAGAAGTGACTTAGGGGTTAGCAGAATCCTGCTGGCCATCAGATAGAAATAGCCAGAGGGTTTGGGGAAGAGGCCACGGTAGAAGGCAGGAGAGTGAGGAGCTGTATTATCGGGGTACAGGCAGGAGGGTGAGGAGCTGTATTATCGGGTACAGGCAGGAGGGTGAGGGGCTGTATTATCGGGGTACAGGCAGGAGGGTGAGGGGGCTGTATTATCGGGGTACACACTTTGGTAAATGACCAGATCCGGGGGCAGGGGAGAGAGCAAGGGCTATAGGGCGCCTCCTTCTGGCCCCAGTTCCATTTGCAGCACCAGCAGTCTGACCCCTAGCATTGCCGGGGGGCCCTGGTGATTCCCAAGCTTGGGAGTGCCTGGTGGATCCCAAGCTGGGGGCCCTGGTGTTCCCCCGTACGCCATGCCTGAGCACCTCCGCAGGTGCACGCCCGAGCACTCAGCATCTGGCCCAACTGTCAGGAACTGCCTGGAGAGGCTCCTGGCCCCTGAGCACTGCTTGGGACCCCTCGCCCCGCCAAAGAAAAGAGCCGGAGGTCAGAGCCAAAGGCTCTGAGGCCCACTGTCTGTGTCCACTGCTCCATGCTACTATGGCAGCACAGAAGCAGCCAGGGACAGTGTCTAAGTGTCCCACATGGCTGTGTGTCCATAAAACTTTATTCACACAGGCAGGTAGAGGGCCAGATTTGGCCCATGGTTCTGTTTGCTTTGACCTGAGTGGACCACGGTGTGGGGTTGGTGGTCGAAGAAGTGGGAGTCATCAGCCGGAGGACGTGAGCCGTGGGCGTGTCCATGCAGGAGCTGTGGGCCGTGAGGGCACCAGCAGAAGCTGCCTGCAGGGTCCAGCCAGGCTGGTGCAGAGCCGGGCATCAGTGTTCAGGTGTATTCGCCGCCACCCACCTGCTTCTCCCCAAGGCTCTCTGGGGCTGCTTGTGTTCACACCCGGAGTTTTGTGGGTGTTGGCTTTGCCTTTCAGCCGCCACCTGAGCTGGACAGCCTTGGCCTTGTGTCCAGGGCACACAGCCTCATGGCGCCAGCCCCTGAAGTTCATCCAGCATCCCATCCTGTTGGCAGGGTTAACCCTCAGGGCTAGTGCCCAGCTTAGTGCTGCCTGGCGGACAGATGCCCACACCCCGCGGTATTTCCTCTGGGTCCCCTGTCCACAGGTTCCACTGTGTTCTCTCGGGTCCCCGTCCCCACTGTCCTGCGGTATTCTCTCTGGGGCCGTGGCCGCTGTCTGGAGGACCAGAACACACTAGCTTAGAGCCCCCTGGTGACCCAGCCCTGCCCCATCAGGGGACCTGGACAGAGCTTGACTGTGGGGCCCGTGGGCTGGACACGGGCTCGGCGCTGAGGGACTCACCTTCCATCCCGGCCATGCACAGTTCCCAGCACCTGCTGCCCCATAGGGACCCCAAAACCAGCACAAAGCTCCGGCCCGACAGGACAGGACACAGCCACGCTGTGTCCCACCTAGCTCGGCCTCCCTCTCTGTGAGCCGGGGGGAACAGAGCCCCCTGCTCTGTAAGTGACACCTTACCGAGCACCAGCCGGGGGAGCCCCCAGCGGGAGTCTCTTCCCCACCACCTCACCAGGGTCTAGTTTCTCCTCCTAGAGGGGTCAGTTCATTCTTTCAAGAGCAACGTGCGCTTATTAGGGGAGAGAGATGGGGGAGAGAGGGACCAACGAGGGAGAGAGGGGGAGAGAGAGAGACACAGAGAGAGAGATGGGAGGAGAGAGGGAGGGAAGAGGAGGGAGAGAGGGAGAGGAGAGAAGGACTCCCGCGCCTTTAAGGCCTCACTTACGCCCCTGACCTGCCCTGGAGTCTTCCGGCCTCTCTGACCACTCCCAACCTGATGCCTGAACCTCCATAGCTCATCGAGCTGCTGGCTCGGTCCCTGGTGAGTCTCAAACCTGCAACCCGCCCTAGAAAGCCTGGGGACCGTCTCTGTGTCTCGCCCTCCGGAGCTGCAGGGGCGGCCACCCTGAATGGACCCTCCAAGTCTCTTTAGCTGGACTGAGGCCGGGAGCCCCCACCCCATCCTCACTAGCCCCCACAAACCCGTCAGCACTCCTGAACCCCCCAGGGCCCCAGGATCCTTTACCTCGCCCCGCCCCGCTCTGCCCCTCAGGAGAACCGCCCAGGCTAGGAGAAATGGGGGCTCTGCCTCTTGGGGTTCTGCCCCCATGCCGCTAGAGTTCAGGGGGGGACAGGCCTCTCTCGGGGCTCGGCCCATCCTGCTGTCCTCCAGGCTGGTGGGTAACCTGATCCGGGTCAGCTGTGGGCTATGAGGTGAGTGTCTAGCAGAGCGTCACTATTTTATTAAGTCCGAAATGTGATCGCTACTGTTGTCACGCTTTAGCGCCCCACAGCCCCTTGCAAACGAGCAAACCAGAGCCTCCCACATACCACACCGCTGACGCAGAAGATGCTGGCTGGGTGCCGGGGCGGAGCTCGCGTGACACCCAGCGGGGACCACTCTGCGGCGCAAGGGAAGAGCAGGGAGCACGGGGAGGCGTTTTTCCGAACTGGGGCCAAGCTGTGAATCGGGGAGAGCTGCTGCTAATTGTCCTTTCTTGGTGCCGGGTGTATGGTCAGAATAGGTGCTTCAGAGTCACCGGCAGTGGCCTCTGGGGGCGGGAGTGGGGGGAAGGGGGCGTGGATCCTTCCTCTCTGAGACAGGGTTGTGGTTCCAAGGCTCAAGTCCACGCTGCCTTTGAGGCTGAGTCACCGAGTCACAGGACGCCCAGGGGAGCTAAACGGGCTAAGGGGAGCTGGGCTGGGAGGATTATCCAGCCCTGTAGAGCCTCAGGACAGCTGGAAATCTGGAGAGGAGCTTTGGGAAAGGGGACAGAGAGGGAGAGAAACAGGGAGAGAGAGAGAGAGAGAGAGAGAGAGAGAGAGAGAGAGAGAGAGAGAGAGAGAGAGAGAGAGTCCTTTTACCTCTTATTTTTGGTTTTGTTTAACTGAATCAGTACACAATAGGCCACGACAGCTCTTCATGACTGGGATTCAGTCATACAGCATCCAGCCCCGTCCCTCTGCCAGTGCACATTTGCCAGCACCAGTGTCCCCCGATTCCCTCCCACCCACACCCCACAACCTGCCTCTACGTCCAGCAAGTTTCTTCTCTCTCTCTCTTTTTGTGCACTGTGCTTTGCAAAACAAGACATTGAAAGGTTATCATGAGTATTTGCGTACCTACTTTCCATCTCAGTTCTAGTTTAATGTTACTATTCCCAACTATTATTATTTTGTAAAGAATTAGGCTGTTTGGGGGGGACCAGCGGGTAAGTGTCAGCCTCCGCTTCTTTTATTTATATTCTGTGACCCGGTTTCTTTCTTTGTTTTTTTCTTTTTTTTTTCACCTGACAATGCTCAGGGCTTACTCCTTGCTCTGCACTCAGGAATTACTCCTGGAAGTGCTTGGGGACCATATGGGATGCTGGGTATTGAACCCAGGTCGGCCATGTGCAAGGCAAACGCCCTCCCCACTGTGCTATTGCTGCAGCCCTAACCCAACTATTATAGTCAAACTGGTCCCGTCTTTGTCTTACCTACCCTCTGCTCCCCACCCCTTCGTGGTAGATTCCAACCATTGACAGTCCTCCTGGCCCATTTTGCCTGGCCTTGAGTAGTGGCCTCAAGGCTCTTTTACCTTTTGGCTGTTGCTTTAAAAGCTCTTGAAACCCGCTGTGGGCTAAATCCATACCCCCCAGCCAGTTCACTGGCTGCTCCCAAACAGAACATGCCACCTCAGGAAACCTCTGTCCTCCTTCCTTCTTCCCACTCATATCACGCTGCTCAGAACTTTCTGCAAAGATGGAAATAAACGCAGCATCCAAGATAGCGCCCACCACTGGCTCCATGTGGAAACTTGGAATTTTTCCTTGTATCCGATTTATATGAACTTAGAAGAACTTCATGTGCCGGTCCACCTGGTGAGCTGTTTCAGACGAGGTGCTTCCTCTTGGCTTACCTACCCCCAGACCCCGCCTAAGAATCATAATTATGGGGGGCCTGGAAAGAGGGGACTAGAAAATAGAAAGCAGAAAATGTTTGGTTCTACGCCAGGTAGCAGGGGCTGATGGGGGCTTAGTTGGTGTCCCCCAGTTACTTCCAGAATTCTCCAAAATTTTCTCATCAGGGTCACCAGGCATTGCCTTTGGCACCAGAAGCCCTTTGGTGGGGGCCTCTGGAGCTCAATAAACCGCCCCTAGTGGGTTAAGGTGTTTCCCCAGAGAGAACTAAGAGAGTGATGGGGTCTCCGAAACAGCGTGTGTTGGGTCTGCTGAGTGGCACGTCCCTGATCCCTGATGCTTGTGGACTGGGGAGATTTTGGGGAATGAGATGCAGCTCATCCTTGGAGAAGACCCAGTCCACGGGGCCAGAAGACACAGCCAGGGGAGACACCTGAGAGGAGGCGAAGTTTCCTCCGGAGGCGGGGGAGACAAGCAGGCCTGTGTACTGGGGGTCCCCTGCATACTGGGGGCCCCCCAACCCCAACCCTCTGCATATTGTGGGTACCCTGCATTCATGGGTTCCCTGCCTACTGGGGGTCCCCTGTTTCATGCCTGTGCCCTTGGAAGAAGGTCTTCTCTCACAGCACTGTCGGAAGTTGGGTTTTTGAATTATAGTCAACCCTTCCTTACAGCCAACATGTTTATTTGTAAGAAAACTGGAGGCCTGGGACCGGAGCGATAGTCCAGTGGGGAGGGCGTTTGCCTTGCACGCAGCTGACTTGGGTTCAATCCCGGCATCCCATATGGTCCCCCGAGCACCACCAGGAGTAATTCCTGAGTGCAGAGCCAGGGGTGACCCCTGAGCAATGCCGGTGTAACCCCCAAACAAAAAAACAAAAGAAAGCTGGAGGCAAAAGAGGGGCGCAGCTTAGCTCACCCTGGAGCCCCGCACAGCTCACGCAGCACAGCCGCACCCGGCCGGCCGGGTCACCCCTTCTCTCTCTTCTCCCCATATTCTGCGCAGGACTGCGACCAGATCCACGTCGATGACGTTTCATCCGATGACAATGGCCAAGATTTAAGGTAGGAGTGGGGTGGGAGGGGAATGCCCCTCTTGATTGGGGACCAGGCTCCCCCTTTCGCTCAGTTTGGGGGTTCTGCGTGGTAAGTGCCTGCTGCTGAGCGGGTGCTTGTGTTTCTCTGAACCCCAGGACTCAGTGACTCAGTGGCAGAGCACATGCTTGCATGTGTGTGGCCCTGGTTCGAGTCCCACCACCACAGGGACCCATGAAGCACCACCAGGTGAGGCCCCAAAAAGAAACCTAAGATGGCGCTGCCCCCCCCCCCCCAGTCCTGAGACCACACATCCCTCCGATTATGCTGACCACTCTGGGGTCCCGCTGACAAGAGGAACAAGGGTGGGCGGTGGGGCAGGGCGGAGCCATAATGCAGCAGGGAGGGCACTTGCCTTGCACACAGCCAACCTGGGTCTGATCCACGGCACCATGTTTGGTTCCCCTGCAGAACCCCGCCCCGCCCAGCCGAACCGTGGGAGAGGGCCCTGAGCACAGAGGCAGGAGTGAGCCCCTGAGCACAGAGGCAGGAGTGAGCCCTGAGCACAGAGCCAGGAGTGAGCCCTGAGCACAGAGCCAGGAGTGAGCCCTGAGCACAGAGCCAGGAGTGAGCCCTGAGCACAGAGCCAGGAGTGAGCCCTGAGCACAGAGCCGGGAGTGAGCCCTGAGCACAGAGCCGGGAGTGAGCCCTGAGCACAGAGCCGGGAGTGAGCCCTGAGCACAGAGGCAGGAGTGATCCTGAGCACAGAGACAGGAGTAAGCCCCAAGCACTGCCGGATGTGGCCCAAAAACACCCCAGCAAAATGGTAATACCAGACTAGAACTGAGCATTTAATACACACAAAGGGATTTATATGATAAAACCTAAATATCTGTAGGGCAAGCCAAAAGTGTATAGAAGAGAGAGAGAGAGAGAGATAGTGAAAGAGAGAGAGAGAGAGAGAGAGAGAGAAAAGTGCCTGCCATAGAGGCAGGCTGGGGGCGAGGGGAGGAATCAGGGGACATTGGTGGTGGGAAATGGGCACTGGTGGAGGGAGGGTGCTGGAACACTGTATGACTGAAACCCAAACATGAACGTCTTTGTACTTGTATATCTCACAGTGGTATAATAAAAATTAAAAACAAACCAGCACGGAAACAATAGGGGTCCCTGTGGAAAGTCTAAGGAACAGGGGGTCTGGAAAGGCCTTTCTCTCCCACTGCCCTATCAGGAGGCAGCGGCTACAGCCATTTTCCCGAAACCCTTCCAGCTCCTGATCTCCTACAGGGAGACGGATCCGGGCCGTTGCATTTGGGGGCTCGTCCCCCAGCAGAAGCCCCTGGGTAGCAGATGTGATCCCAGAAGGGCAGGAGGTGGGGGGGTAATTAGGCAACACCCAAGTGGCCTCTCTGGGAGGCGGATTTTTGTTTCCAGTTTCATGGGCACCCCGGCAGTGCTGGGGGGTGCTACTCTGGGCTGTGCTCGGGGCAAACCAGGCCTCCGGCATGCAGAGCCCACCCGCAGCCTGTTGCGCGTCTCTCAGCCCAGGAAGGTCAGACTGGCTGACGGCTGCGGGTCTCTCCCTCCGGGCTCGCCGCCCTCCGCAGCCCCTGCCCGACGCTCACTCCCCTGCTCCTGTCCGCTTGGCACTTTGTTCCTTCTGTTGCACGACTATCTTTCTCCTTTTGGCTCATTTCACTTTACGGGATTTCCAGCAGCTCCTTCCATGAGCTGCCAACAGCACGTTTGGTGGCAGAGCCCTGAACGGCTGAGTTCCATTCCACTGCGTGCACAGGCAGCCCTCCCCGAGAGCTACGCCAGTGTCCTCCTTGGGTCAGCTAAGTCAGGATCGAGGCAGGGAAGTGTTGGGCGACCTTGCTCTTGGTGTCCACAATCTGTGTGACCGTGGGTGCCGTGGGGTTCCGTCTTATAAAGGAAGCCACGTGGCGTGTCCCAGAGTCGCTGCATCCACTCACCAGCATGTGGGAAGCTCAGAGGGGTGTGGCCCGGCGCCCCCACGCCCGCATGAGCAGACACGGGACCCTGCATATTCAGGGTGTTCTTGGATGCCACCAGCTCTGGGGACATGCTCCGTCTTCCCACATGGGCGCTCTCACCCCCTCTCTCTCCCCAGCACCTACAACTTCTCGGCCGACCGGCTTCCACAGTTCGGCGCCAGGGCGGAGTCTGTGCCTGGGCTCTGGCGTCCACGGCGGCGTAGACTGGATGAGGAAGTTGGCGTTCCGCTACCGGCGTGTGAAGGAGATGTACAACACGTACAAGAACAATGTGGGCAGTGAGTGGGCGGGCCGCACCCCGAGGAAGGGAGCTTCGCCAGGGCGCTTTGCCACAGTGCCAGGCGTGCTTCTGGGCCTCCGTCATGCTCTCTGGAAGCATCGTCCCAAGCTTGCGTGGCCCATACATGGGCACTGGCCTAGGGTGGACACCTCCCGCCATGTCCCAATGACAGTGGGTGGTTTTAAAGCGAGGCCCCCACTTGGGGACAGAGATAAGCACAGCGGGAAGGAGTTTGCCTTGCAAGTGGCCGACCCGGGTTCGATCCCGGGCATCCCATATGGACCCCCAAGCACCGCCAGGTGTAATTCCTGAGGAGAGCCAGGAGTAGCCCCTTAAACATTGCTGGGTATGTCCCAAAAAGGAAAAATAAATCCTGGGGGCAATGGGACTACAGGTAAGGTAGTTCCTTATATGAGGCCAAGCCAGGTTTAATCCCCAGTGCCCATATGGTCCCCAAGCACTCCAGGTGTGATTCCTAAGTACAGAGACAGGAAGAACCCCTGGACATTTCTGGGTATGTCCCGACCTAAAATAATAACAATAATAATAAAACCCTGGTTTGAGACTGGAACAGTAGTACAGTGAGTGAGTAGAGCGCTTGCCTTGCACGCGCCAGTCTGGGTTCGATGCTCGCATCCCGACATTCCCTGAACACTGCCAGAGTGATTCCTGAGTACAGAGCCAGCAGTAAGCCCTGAGCATCACCGGGTGTGGCTCTTCCCCCAAAAGAAAGGTGTGTGGAAACAGCTGTGTCTGCCCCCTGCCCCCTTGGGGGCTCGAGCCTGGCAGGACCCGGCCACAGTTGCTGCACGAGGAAACAGCAGGCGAGAGGGAGAAGCGGCGGCCCGTTCGCCACCTTCTCGCTGGCACAGTCCGCAGGCAGCCCAGAGCCGGCAAACAGGCTCCGGGCCCGGCTTCTTCAGCCCTTCCTCTTAGGCCATGCTTCTGCTCGTGGTCCACAGCGGCTGCACAGCTTCAGCCATCACAGTCCAGCCCACAAAGGGACAAGGAAGCAAATAAGTAAAGGCTCATCCTTAAGGACAGTTCCTGGAGATCACAGCCAATGTGTCCACTTGGTTGAGGCTTCTCTGCCTCTTGGTGGCCGTCATGGGCGGGGCGGAGACCAGAGGCCGAGGAGAGAGGGCAGCTCTGTCTCTGCAGAAGCCGGCCCATGACTTGGTTCCCTTTTTGGTTTTTAGAGTCACTCCCGATGATGCTCCCAGGTTGCTCCTGGCTCTGCACAATTCCTGACTCCAGGAATTACTCCTGGAGGTGCTCTGGGAGCCATATGGGATGCCGAGGATTGAACCTCGGTCGGCAGCGGCCGCGTGAAAGGCAACCGCTCACCCCGTTGTGCTGTCGCTCTGGCCCCATGAAAGGCAGGTTTTGAAAAGGACTTTGGAGGTCAGCTGCCTGAGTAGATGGACAGGTGGACAGGCAGGCAGGTGGAGGGTCTGTTGACCTATCAGTATATGGGCAGGTGATTCGAGGAGTGGGAGAGTGCAGGGGTCAGTCAGCAGATAAATGGTTCGCTAGTCGATCCCCAGCAAGACTCAGCTCTCTGGACTGAGGCAGGCCAGGCCGGCACGAGATGACCACGCCAGTGTCTTGAGTGTGAAACCTCAGGCGGCAGCTCCCAGACTCTGCCGCTCCCACACCCCAGTGACCGGATATCTGCCCCTTTGTCCCCAGGCTTGATCGGAGCCCCCAAGAGAGAGACCTGGCTGCAGCTCAGAGCCGAGCTGGAGGCGCTGACCGACCTCTGGCTGACGCACTCGCTGAAGGCCCTCAACCTCATCAACTCCGGTAGGGGCAGCACGGCCGGGGACACGCACTGCCCGGGAGGGACAGCAAAGACACTGGGGGATGCCCACTGCCCAGGAGGGACAGCACAGCCACTGGGGTCACCTGCTGTGCCCACTGTGCCCCTGCTGTGCCCACTGGGGCGTGAGATTGGCCCCCACATTCCCTCTAGCACATTTCCAGTCTGTCAATCAGGCAGAAGTGTGAAGGCACTATGGACACTGTGAACCCCTGGGCGCCTTGTACTGTGAACACTGGGCCCTGGACATTGTGTGTAATGGACACCATGAGCTGTGGACTCGTGGGTATCACGGACACACTCTGGGCTGTGGGCACTCAGGGCTTATGTCATGGACACCAGAGACGGTGGACACTGTGCATCATGGCTGAGCAGACAGACACAAAGATTTATCAGCGTCCTGCAGAGCTAAAGGCCTTTGCATGAAGGACCAGCCTGGCCCTGTCTCTGCCCAAAGCATCCACGGATGTGGCCTGGTCCCCCTTCCGCCCTGCAGCCATCTTATAGGGCACCGTGGATTACCTGGTGGGCAGGTCATGGAGTCCATAGCAAATTGCCCCATACCCCTAAATAAGATCATTGGGGCAGGAGACCAGATTACTCCCGGCACCATCATCACAAACTCTGTGGCCCAACACACAGAGAATCACAAAAGTGGGGCCGTGAGCGGAGTCCAGCATTTTTGTGTGTGTGATGCACATTTGTCCCCGCAGCTTGGGAAAGTAACCCGTGACTCAGGCTTCTGGCTGCCTCCCAACGCTAGGACTGGCCTGGGCCCCGTTTGCCCTAGTCCACACCTCTCCCTGTTGCCCTCCACTTGGGGCCATATTGTTAACTTACGCCTCCCACTACATAGGCGTGGGGCCCTTGTGTTAAACATTTGCTTTTTGGAGTGAGTGAAATATCGCCCTCACAATATTTTTTACTGTGTCAAGCAGCTTCAGGCAGAAACAGAAGAAAAGGGGACCAGAGAGAGAGAGAGAGAGAGAGAGAGAGAGAGAGAGAGAGAGAGAGAGAGAGAGAGAGAGAGAGAGAGAAGAGAGAGACAGAAACTGCCGCTTTGCAAGTAGCCAGGCCGAGTTCAATCATCCTTGGTATCCCCATATGGTTTCCTGAGCACTGCCGGAAGAATTCCTGAGTGTAGAGCCAGGAGTAAGCCCTGAGCATCACCCGGTGTGGCCCCAAACAAAAACACGAACAGGAAGAACGAGTGAACCCTCTGGGCCCTCCCCTCACCCACGGGTGACTTACTGGAGTTCTCAAATCCCGCTAGAATCCCCCTTACTCCCGACTCAGTTGCAGGAGGAAGGGCCTGTTTAGGGGGACCTCTGTGCTCTGACCCCGACTCCTCTGTCCTCAGACCCAACTGTGTCAATGTGCTGGTCACCACCACGCAGCTCATCCCCTGCCCTGGCCAAGGTCCTGCTGTATGGGCTGGGGTCCGTGTTCCCCCATTGAGAACATTTACAGCGCCACCAAGACAGGTAGGAGCGGCAGGAGTCGGTGCAGGGAGGGGGGGGAAGGAGGGCGGAGGCGCTGGGCATCCATCGGGTATGAAAGTTGATTGGTTTTTCGCTCTTTGGGATCACACCTGGTCATGCCAGGGGCTACTCCTGGCTCTGCACTCCAGAATCATCCTCCTGGTGGTGCTCAGGGACCATTGGGATGTCAGGGATCGAACCCAGATCTGCCGCATGGAAGGCAAGCGGCCTCCCACTGTACGGAAGTTTGCCGGCCCCTGGTATGAAAGTTTAAGGGATGTGAAGGAATTTGTGCTGGAAGTTGCGAAGGAACAAGTCCGGTTCCCACAGGCTGTGCACAGCCCACTTGCTTCCCAGCCTCGGCGCCTGGGGAAGTGGCCGGACAGTTTCCCACAGCTTGTGCGTCAGGAGTAGCAGCAGGGCTCGCGCCCACAAGCAGCCCTTCCACAGGGCTTCCATCAGACCCAAAGCTTTGTCCCTCGTAGAACAGGAGGTAGCCCAGGCTGGCGGAGGGCCTAGGAAACCGGGTATTTCATTCCCACCGTTCACTGTGGTTTTTATCTGCATGCCTGTGGTCAAATCAGAATCCTACCACGTCGTCCTTCCAGCTTATGTGCCGGGAAAAGGAGAGTGTAATGCAGCCTTCTATCCTTCTATTTGCTTGGTCATGTGACCTATGTTTGCAAGGGATGCTGGGAAATGTGGCCTAGCTTTCTGACAATCACTGTATCACTGTCTTCCCGTTCATCATCGATTTGCTCGGCGGGCACCAGTAACATCTCCATATGTCCTGTCTCATGCAAGTAGAGCCCAAGGGCACCTGCTTGCTCCAGGAACATGAAGAGCCTCAAACCATTCCATCAGGTCATGGGAATGAGGTCTATAATTGTTACTGGTATTTGGCATATCAAATACGACACGGGGAGCTTGCCAGGCTCTGCCGTGCGGGTAGCATACTCTTGTAGTCATCTCAAAATCCAGCATTTATTGATGAACCACGGCTGCGCAAGCCGGCTGTGATAGGCTGGTCTGCTGGGTGGAGTTCTGATGAGGGAAGCCCAGATGTGGAATTATGGGAGGCCCTCATGGAGTGGGGGTCATCTGGCTTGTTGTGAGGCTCTGCTGGGGTGGCGGGCCAGGGCTAGAACCGCCATCCCTCCTGGGGCGCCTCGTGAGCGGCTGGGCACTGGGAGAGCAAGTAGCAGCTCTGCCCCCATGTCTGTGAGCTTTCTGACAATGAACCATGAAAATGTTACTAGGGGCTGGAGAGATAGTACAGTGGGTCAGTGGGTAAGGCTCTTGCCTTGCACACAGCTGGCTCTGATTCGATCCCTGACACCCCATATGGTCACCTGAGCACCATCAGTAGTGTAAAGCCTGGGGCCGGAGAGATAGCCCAGTAGGTAGGGCATTTGCCTTGCACATGGCCGGCCTCTGCTGGCCAGGGGTTCGATACCCGTATGGTCCCCTGAGCACCACCAGGAGTAATTCCTGAGTGCAGAGCCCTGAGCTCTGCATGTAACCTGTTACTCTCAGTGTAACCCCTGAGCATTGCGGGTGTGACCCAAAAGACCAAAAAAAAAAAAGAATGTAAAGCCAGGAGTAACCCTGAGCATCACTGGATGTGGCCCAAGATCAGAAAAGAGAAAAGAAAAGTAAGAAAAAAGAAAAGAAATTGTTGGGGCCGGAGCAATAGCACAGTGGGTAGGGGCGTTTGCCTTGCATGCAGCCAACCCAGGTTCCATCCTGCGGCATCCCAGATGGTCCTCTGAGCACCGCCAGAAGTAATTCCTGAGCAAATGAGCCAGGGAGTAACCCGGAGCATCGCCGGGTGTGACCCAAAAATCAAAAAGAAAGAAAAAAAAAGAAAAGATTGTTTTGCTAAGGGAAAAGTTCCCTCTTCATCGTTGGTATCTTGGTGCTTAATTTCGATTAGTCTGCGAGTCATCAGACAAGCATGACTCTAACCTTGAACCATCCGGAAAAGAAAAATCGAAGGGTTTTTTTTTTCGTTATCTTCTTCAAGAGAGAATCAATTTAGAACTAGCGGCTCGCCTCTCTTTAATAGTTGCTCATCTCCCTTGTTAACAAATAGAACAAGCCTTAGGCTCAGAACTTTCATCGGAAGAAAATTTAATAACTAGGAATTACGGCATCATTTATCACCAGGGCAACTAATATTTTTATGGGGGTGTTTTTGGATCATTCTTTTATCAGTTAAAATGTATAATGTGAAAGTAAATCTAGTTAGTTAAATTGTTTTTTAAATTAGAGGTATTTTTACTGTGTGTGTGTGTGTGTGTGTGTGTGTGTGTGTTCTGGAGCAGAAAAA
>JAJIBD010011440.1:0-41035 GCA_021461705.1 Cryptotis parvus
TTTATTATCTGCACCAGGGTGACTCCGAGTATCTTTGAGTATCTTGATCTCTGTATACTGAAAGGGTGACACTCGCCTGCTTGAAGGCAAACTAGTATGATCCTTCCTATAATCTTAAAAGATAGTCTCAACATAGCCAGGGTGGTAGTCTCCTGGTAAATTCTAACTGTCCCACACTGGGTGCAGGGGTATTGGGCAGGCTGTGCCCAATCTAGATAACATAGAAGTCTTAGTGGGTGTATAGTAAGTCAGAAGTTATTCAGAGTCAAGGTGACTTCTGCAACTGCCACACCCTCTATCAGTGTTTACATAGAAGAGAGATGTCATTAGAATGAACCTTGGCTTAAAAACATGTAAATAGATTGAGCTGTGAGCAAAGCTCCCAAGCTAGCTAAGCCTTCATCCAACAAGTGTATGTAGTTCAAGATTAAAGTGTCCACCAAAAAAGAAATCAGTCTCCTTTTCATTTCAGTCTCCTTAAGTCCTGGTCCCTCTTAGTCAATGTAAAATTTTAAGAAATGACATCACTGGAGACATGACTGGGAAAAACAAATCAGGCAGAAATATTTAGAATGAACAATACTGAATGAAAGGATGGCCTCAACTAGACTGGTAATAGTGAGCATAAGTAGGAAAGGATGAACACAAACAACCACAGGTTGTTATAACTTTATAACGAATTGGCATTTCTCACAGGTACTATAACAAGGCAAACACTTCAAATTATTTGCTACATGGAACTTGAATGGTAAATAAAAGAGTGACTGAAATGACTTCAAGGTTTAGAGGCAGGAAGATTGGAAGTTGTAAAATGCCAGTAACATTTTTGAAGCAAAAAATTCAAGGTTCAAGTATAGAAAGGGAAGATGATATATGCAGTTTGGAATTTAATTAATCAGAAAGGATCAGAGGTTATGCAAGTGGAAAATTCTATCAAGTGATTGGTAGGATGATTTCAGATTAAGAAAAGAAGTTGGGTGCTTTGAATTTAAAGTTGAGACTTTTACCAAATGAAATGAGAATAATGAGATAATGAAAGCAGACAATGCAGAAGATGCCTGAGGGCAGGAGAGTTAGAATTCTTTGTATTAGTGGAGCAAAGAAGATGAAGGACACCATGAGAGTTAAGTGTCAGAATTTTAGGTAGGAAATGAGAATCTGGAAATAACTGGGAATGTCAGATGCTAAAAGGTCAAAGAGAATGGGGAGAGGGGGCCAGAAGGGCCAGGTTTGTAATCAGAAAAGGAAAGGGAGGGGCAAAAATCAGGCAGGACATAAGAATTGAGTAGGTAGTGTGATGGTGAACGGAGCAGAGCTTTCCAATCTTAAGGATTCTGCTATAGCACAGAAGAGATGGAACAATAGGGATATGGGCAAAGAAAAAGAGAGTGGGCATGAACCCCTTTTTTGTGACTGGCAACTCTGTGGCCTTTCTAAGAGGAGAAGAAATATCAACAAACTTGAAGAAGAAGCTAGAAAAACCTTTGCAGGGAGAGAAGAAAGAAATTAAACAGGAAGAAATAGATTAAACACACAATAGTTGATCATTAGTGTAGGACTTCCGTTGGAAAAAAAATGACACATGTTATCTTATAAATGAATAGAAAAGAGGCACATCTCCTGACCCAGAGAGTAAGGGATTGTTTCATATATATATTATATTTATTGTTTCATATATATATGAAAAAAATCATATATATACATATATTCATATATTGTTTTTATCACTCTCACTATCTTCCCATTAATCATCTATTTGCTAGAGCGGGCACCAGTAATATCTCCATATGTCCTGTCTCATGCTAGTAGAACCCAAAGGCATCCGCTTGCTCCAGGAACATAAAGAGCCTCAAACCATTATATTAGATCATGGGAATGACCTAATATAAATGTTACTGGTGTTTGGCATATCAAATACTACACGAGCAGCTTGCCAGGCTTGCCATACGGGTGGCATACGGTTGTAGTCACCTCTAAATATAGCATTTATTGATGAACCGCACGGCCGCGCGAGCCGGGCTGTGATAGTCTGGTCTGCTGGGTGGAGTTGTGACAAGAGGGAAGTCCGGATGTGGAAAATGGCGGGCCCCATGGAGTAGGGGAGGGTGGTCTGGCTTGTTGTGAGGCTCTGCTGGGATGGCGGGCCAGGGCTAGAACCTGCCGTGCCTCCCAGGCGCCTCCACGAGCAGCTGGGCACAGGGAGAGCAAGTAGCAGCTCTGCCCCATGTCTACTCCATGGGGCCCGCCATTTTCCACATCCGGACTTCCCTCTCCTCACAACTCCACCCAGCAGACCAGACTATCACAGCCCGGATCATCGACAGCCATCCTGCAGCATTTTTTTTTTCAATATGGCCCAGGTATGCTGAACCACAGACTCTCAGACATGGGGCAGAGCTGCTACTTGCTCTCCCTGTGCCCAACTGCTCGTGAGGCGCCGGGAGGCATGGCGGGTTCTAGCCCTGGCCTGCCACCCCAGCAGAGCCTCACAACAAGACAGACCACCCTCCCTACTCCATGGGGCCCGCCATTTTCCACATCCGGACTTCCCTCTAGTCACAACTCCACCCAGCAGACCAGACTATCACAGCCCGGATCATCCACAGCCACCCTGCAGCAGTTTTTTTTATCAATCCGCCCAGGTCTGCTGAACCAGAGACTCTCAGACATGGGGCAGAGCTGCTACTTGCTCTCCCTGTGCTCAGCTGCTTGTGAGGCACCTGGGAGGCATGGCGGGTCCTAGCCCTGGCCTGCCACCCAGCAGAGCCTCACAACAAGCCAGATGACTCCCCTACTCCATGGGGCCCGCCATTTTCCACATCCAGACTTTCCTCTCATCACAACTCCACCCAGCAGACCAGACTATTACAGCCCGGATCATCCACAGCCACCCTGCAGCAGTTTTTTTTTTTTAAATCCGACCCAGGTATGCTGTTTATATATATATATATATATATATATATATATATATATATATGTATATATATATACACATATATATACACATATACACATATATACACATATATTGCTCTCCCTGTGCACAGCCGTTCATGAGGCAGTCGGGAGGCATGGCGGGTTCTAGCCCTGGCCCACCACCTTGGCAGAGCCTCACAACAAGCCAGACCACCCCTCCTCACTCCACGGGCGCCGCCATTTTCCACTTCTGGACTTCCCTCTCGTCAGAACTCCACCCAGCAGACCAGCCCATCACAGCGGTTCATCAATAAATGCTTTATTTGGAGGTGTTTAAAAGAGTTTGCCTCCCGCTCGACAAGCCTGGCAAGCTTCTCGTGTTGTATATGATATGCCAAATTCCAGTAACAATTATATTAGGTCATTCCCATGACCTAATATAATGGTTTGAGGCTCTTTATGTTCCTGTAGCAAGCCGATGCCCCTGGCTCTACTGGCATGAGACAGGACATATGGAGATATTACTGGTGCCCGCTCTAGCAAATAGATGATCAACGGGAAGATCGTGATCGTGATCGTATGTGTGTGTGTATATATATATATATATATATATATATATATATATATATATATAACAATATATGAATTCATAGCGAATAATTCCACAGCCTCATATATGCAAGGCAAGAACTCTACCTCTGAGCTACATCCCTGGCCTGGTTCTAAAGATAATACTTTTAGGCTGCAGAAGGGTATTCCCAAGCAATGCTCAGGGATCCAGGAGTGACTTCCTGCCACAATTGCTCAACTGAGTGGACATTCAGGCATGAATCCTGCAACTTGACACTGCCTGGGTCCAGCAATTCTATTCCAGGTGATGAGGGGATTGGAGAGAAGGAAGTCAGAGAGTGTCAGGCATCAAACTCAGGGTCTTAAATATGCCAGGCATATGATCTAGCCCTTTGGCTATCTCCTGGGGCTGATTTAAAGATAATTTGAAATGAGAAAGGCATCATTGGCTTTTTCTGTGAGAAGCAGGTGCTCATGTTAACTCTCTTCAACAGGGACTTAAATGTTGCCTTGCTGAGGAATATAAGAATAGATACTGGGCCATATAAATATTGTAAACCTTTTTTGGGGAGGACCACACCTGGCAGTACTTAGGAATTACTTGTGGTGGGCTCAAGGACCATATGGAGAGCAAAAGATCAAACCCAGGTTGGCTGTGTGCAAGGAAAACTCCCTACCCACTCACTGTATTATGGCTCTGGCCCCAACATTGCTACTTTTTTTTTCTTTTTGGGTCATACCGGCGATGCTCAGGGGTTTCTCCTGGCTCTGCACTCAGGAATTACTCCTGGCGGTGCTCGGGGACCATATGGGATGCCGGGATCAAACCCTGGCCGGCATGGGCCGGCCGCGGGCAAGGCAAACGCCCTACCCGCTGGGCTATTGCTCCGGCCCCATCATTGCTACATTTTCAATCACTTTCCTTTTGACTGTACATTTTTTTAAAAAATTTTATTATACCACCGTGAGACACACAATTACAAAGGTGTTCATAATTGGTTCTTGGTAATACAGTATTCCAGCACCCATCCCTCCAACAGTGCCCCATTTCCACCACCAATGTATCCCACCCTCCCGCCCACCCCAGGCTGCCTCAATAGCAGGTAGCCCCGTTTCCTCTCTTTCTCTCTCTCTGTCTCTGTCTCTATTTAGAGTTTATCACTTAAGTCTCTTTGTGTATATTAAATGATGAGTTTCAATCTGCCATTACCATTTCCCACACTTAGTAAAACACTGGTATCTATTTATATCCTATTAATGAATGTAGTCTTTTTTTTTTTCTTTTTGGGTCACACCTGGCAATGCTCAGGGGTTTCTTCTGGCTCTGCACTCAGGAATTACTCCTGGCGGTGCTCGGGGGCCATATGAGATGCCAGGGATCAAACCCGGGCCGGCATGGGCTGGCCGCATGCAAGGCAAACGCCTTACCTGCTGTGCTATAGCTCCGGCCCCAATGAATGCAGTCTTGAATGTACTTTTAAAAGCCAAGTTACTGTTATTTTTCTATCCTCCTATATTATATTTATTATACTTCTGTATAAAAAGATGTAGAGGTTCCCAAGGAGGATATGATCCTTGCCCATAGATAACACTTACAGACCTGGTGAAACTCCAAGCTCTCTAACTTCTGTTAGAGGCTGTATTTTGTGCGCCTGCCAAGAATGTGCATGTCACTCTATTATCTTTGCCCTGATTCCTCAAAAATGTTGTTTTCCTAGTCACTGAAAATAAGTGAAATAGTATTATGTCATTAGTACTTTGCTGCTAATTATTAAGAGGTCTGCTTCTCAAGCTTCACACTTAAGCATATGTACTTATAAGAGTGGAATATTGCTAGTACAGGCAACATAGTAAAAATATTTTTGAGAACAAGAAATTGCCATTGCTTTCTTTTGGCCTGATATGAATTATATTCTGTAATAGAAAATGCATATAGAATTCTTCTTCCAAACCTTTAAAGAGGACCTATTGCCAGTCCTTTTCAACCTTTTCTGGTAAATTGAAGAAACATAAATACTAAATACTCCCAAACAGTTTCTATCATCCTGATACCAAAAGCAGACAGAGAAATCACACACACAAAAAAGAAAATTACAGGCCAATAGCCCTGCTGAACATAGATGCAAAAATCTACAAATACTAGCAAATAGAATCCAAAGATTCATCAAAAAGAACATACACTATGACCAAGTAGGATTCATTCCAGGAATGCAAGGATGGTTTGACGTTTGCATATAGAATTCTCCTTAAAGTACATCCATTAAAAAAAAGCTTTGTACAAATATTAGAAAGATTAGGTATGCAGTTACCTCACCTCAACATGTGAGGTATGCAGTTACCTCCACATCAATAAGATCACCACACTCCACCTCATGCTCTGGTTCGCCTACTTCCCTTAATCTAGTGCTCTCAGTTTGTAGTCTAGTATTGAATTTAATAATTGAATTGGGGGAGACAATGGGTGTTACCTGGAGGGACTTACTGGACCGTATCACATATGGTGTTGGTGATTTGAAAGGGCTAGTCACATGCAAGTCAAGCGCCTTGCCTTCTGTTCTATCTCTCCTTCTGTCAACAGATATTATCTATACTGTCACAAAGGTCTTAAAGGTGTAAAATGGAGCAGAGTGAATCAGAGAGATAAAACAGTTGCCATTGCTTGCTTTGGAGATGGAAAGGGGTCATTAGCTGTGGAATGCAGGAGGCATCTGAACACTGGAAATGGCAAGGAACTGGTGCTCTCTGGAGCCAACACCCATGATTTAACCAATGAGCTGCATATGGGACTTTTAATCTATGCAATTGTAAATGAAATTGTGCTGTTTTAAGTAACTGAACTATAACAATTTGTTCTAACAGCAATAAGAAGCTATATACATTTCCTACTGTCTCCTGGCTTTTTTTTTCTTACTCTAGGTGATATCTTCTTAAGATCAGGTTTTGCTCCCCTGCTCTCAAAACAGAATTTAATATGTCATTTATATCTATTAATATACTACTCATGCTTCATCTGGAGCTCTTTGTTTAAGATTCTTTTGTGGGGGAAAAAAAGAGTATTTAATGAAAAAATGTCAAAACAAACAAGTGAATGTTTTGAGAAGGATTACTATCTCCCCATATAAAGATTCAGTGGTTTAGCACATAGCCAACCTTGATCATGACAGGAATGATTTATTCAGGGTTTAGTAATCCAGGCTTTCCATACTTTTTCCTTTTTCTTCTCTTCCTTCTATTCTTCCTTCTTCTAATGGTAAATGAGCTGTGTTGGTTACTTATGGAGAAATATTCTGTCAAATCTTTTCTACTTTCCCCTACTTCCACTAACTTGAACTTTGTTTTGGGTGGTCACAACTTGTAATGCTCAAGGGTTACTCCTGGCTCTGCACTCAGTAATTACTCCTGGCTGTTCCTGGGAGGCCGGATCTATGATGAGGATGGAACGTGGATCAGCATCATACAAGCAGGCACTGTCGGGGAGCCGCTGGGGTCCCCAACAATACCAGGAAATGAGTTCCCTTCTACCTCCGAAGCCAGCGGAAATGGATGAAAACTCAGGAATCCGGCATAGGTTTTAAAATGCTTTACTTATCACAGGTTCAGGCATACAAATCAGCAATAGGAAAAACCTTGTGCTTAGGATTCCCGGCTAGAACCCCCAGCCACGTGTAGGCCAAATGGCGGCCACCATGTGTTAAGGCCCTGTAAAGAGGGAGACAAAGACAAGACTCCCAAGAAGAGTGTGAGCCCCAAAAGAGAGCCCAAAAAGAGAGTGAGGGCAAGAGAGGAAGCAGGCTAGTTTTATCCCCCATGCAACTTAGACCTTCCACTTTTATGGGAAGCAGGTAGGATCAAATGCCCTCAGTTAATTTCTCCCAGCACCTCAGGCCCTTTTAGATGCTAATGTCTTGAGCCAAGATCTGCCTAGGAAATGCCTTTTATAGGGTAGAGAAGGGGGTTTCTGAGATGGCATGCCTCTTTACCAAAGACTATACTATGCCAGTTATATATTTCTCCAAGCCTTCACAAGAGTCTTGTCTTTACTTCACGGTAGTTTTGTATTTTAGTTGCCTTTGAGTTATCAGGGAGTCATGCTTGCTTGCTTGGAGGCAAACAGCATTTCTCTCTGTTCTAATTACTTAGAGATCCAAAGTGGCCAGGCAAATATGCTGGTAAGATCTAGCTAGCTAGTCCCACGATGATTGTGGTAATGAGAGAATATTTATACCAGCCAGTACAGAATACATGGTCAGATAAACTACGACATTTAAACTACACCCCTATCTACGGCGTCGACCTGCAGGAGGCAATCCAAGGCAGATGCAGAGGCTCTTAGGTGTCCTGCAACAAAGCACCTTACCTGCTGTACTCTCATCCTGACCCCTAAAATTTATTTATTTATGTATTTATTTATTTATTTATTGGTTAACCTGGAGATGCTCAGGGATTACTCCTAGCTCTACACTCAGGAATTACTCCTGGCAGTGTTCAGGAGAACATATGGGTCAAACGGGGTCAGCCATGTAGAAGGCAAATGCCCTCCTTTCTGTGCTATTGCTCTGGCCCCTAGAATTTAATTTTTAAGTTGGCTAATATCATTAGCAAGGAAGAGGTGGCAGAGCAAGGTACTGTCCATTGCTAGTATGTTCTAAACTCCGACATGTCAGGTTTTTAATTCTCTGCTAGGACGCATTTCATAAAACTGGAAATAGTTCACTCTGGCCTTAACTAGCTTAAAAGAGTTCAGTGATTTCTCCCGTCTGACAGGATTCTACTTTCTCTCCAAGCTTCCTTTCTCCACTTGCATTAAGCTGACGAGTTTCCAAATTTTCTCAACTCTTCCAGTAGGGTCTTTCATAGAGGTTCCCACAGTGACAACTCCCTGGGGGTCCTCAGGTTGGGTTGTAGGTCACAGTTGGGAAGTTTCTTTTCCTGAATAAAAGGACAGCTGATTTGGAGGCTAAAGGGCCTCCACCGAACATTCACCCCGGCCTCTCGGCCTTCGCCTGACGAAGTCAGGGCTGAGGCTGCCCAAATGCTTCCTAATGTAGAGTAAGCGACGGCCTCGGGGCATCGACGTTTCCGTGTCCAGCCGAGTTCATAAAATGAGACTAGAGGGAAAAAAAACGTATTCCCTGGCAGGCAGAGACTTACTACTTTGGTTTTGGTTTTTGAGTTCTCCATCACAAGACACGGGACTGACAAGATAAGTGTGGTGAGGGAGGCTACAAACAGGGTACAAGGCCCGGCTTGGGGAACAAGTCTGGGCTCGCAGAGGTTGGCGACCAGGGCTGAAGTCCGCGCCTCTCGGCTTCTGACTGGAAGGCTGTCGCCGGCTCGGGATGGCCGCCAGACACGCTCGGGAGCCCAGGTCTGCGGTCGCCCTCCGGCCAGGCCGACTCACAACGCCTCGTGGCCATTCCCTGCGCCGGCAGCAGAAAGGAAAAGCGACCTCGAACCATTCGGGAACCTCAGCCCCGGCGGCCACCTCGTTGAGCAACTAATGGAGCTTGAAGCGTACGCGCAAACGGCGGAGCCGCTTCCGGTTTCCCCTTAGGCTCCGCCCCGTGGGTTCCGCCTTCCCACCCCCAGGCTAGCTCCTCCTCTAAGCGCTGCCCCTTCCCTCCCCTCCTCCCAATGCCCCGCCCCTGACCCGTCTTCCTCATCCCCCGCCCACCCCGCCTCCGTTCCATTTAATTGTTGGATTGTCAGCGCCGCACTCCCGCTGGTGGCCGGCAGGGGGCGGAGTTCGAGCTTGGATTTTTTCCGCCGGGCGTCGAGTGGGGGAGGGGGAGGGCGGGGCGCGAGGACGCGATTCTGTCGGCTGCGGCGCTGCTCTTGGTCCCGGATCGGCTGGGAGGCCGCGGCTGCCGCATCAGAGCTGACGTGGGGACGACGTGGGGCCGCCGCCGGCGCCGGCGCCGGGTTGCTGGGCGGCGGCGCCGCTCTTGAGCGGCGGTCGGGCTCGGCGTCTCCACCTCCTCGCGTCCGTAATCAGTGACGAGGTCCGCTACGTAAATCCCTTCGCGGCGGGTAAGTGGCGCGCCGGCCCCGGCCCCGGAGACTTTAGGAGCCGGCGACGCAGCGCTGGAGGCGGAGCGGAGCCGGGTCGGCCGGTCGGGGGGCGCCGGGCGGGGAGTGTGCGGGGCGAGTGCGGCTCTCCTCAGCCCCGCGTCGCCCCCTCAGCGGGGCCGGCTCCGTCCGCCCCGACGGCGCAGCGGCCTCCTCGCCTCTCCCCGCCTCGGCCCCGGCTCCGGGGCAGCAAACTCGGCCTCAGACGCGTGGAGCGGGCGCCTCTGCCCTCAGCATCCGCCTGCGCGCCTGGCGAACTCGGTCCAAGTTGGAAAAGTCTCCTTCGTGCTGGTCCCCTTGTCTTGAGGGGAGGATAAAATGAAAGCGGGGGGACGCTGTGCGAGGACGTGGGTTTTGTTTACCTCAGGCGACGGCCGGGAGCACCTTTGCCCCAGTTTTGGCGCCCTCGGTTTAGACGGGAATTAACGTTCACCCACTCCTACCCCGAAACCCAGTGTGGGGGACGTCGCTGTTGAGTCATTTCAGTCCTCAGATGGGATGAGAGCGCGCCAAGACGTTTATTATAAAGGCTGCGGAGAAGGAAGAGCCCCCGCCAACCCCCCCACACACAGCTCAGAGAAGTGGCAATTTCTTTGATTCTTTTCCTTTTGCTTAAAAAATATTTTTTTTTTAAAGGGAAACCTAGCTGGGTTCCGAGTAGCTGCTGAGTAGGAAGCATTGCTAGACCAAGCCCTTTAATCGGCCGCCTGCTACGAGTATAGGGAGGAACTTTCTCAAATCAGACATTGCCTGCCGGTAAAGCAGCTGTTTGCATCAGGGTTTCAGAAATAGTCACTGGCTTTCGACATCGATCTGAAGGCGCACACGGAGCCTGAAAGAGCCCCCTTCCTGTGCAACTTACTTAAATGACTTTAATCAAACTTCCTCCCCCGGCTTTTTGCCGAGTTTGTGGGATTGTGGCCACCTTTCCTTGAGATGAATACATAATTTAGGTGCAGTGATGGAGGTTCAGTATGAAAACAAAAATTATATTTCATTAACGATTCCTAGTCACCCACCATACCCCCAACCCCCCAAATTGGTTCACGCGTTTTCTCCTAGTCTTGTTAAAGTTTTTGCTTTTTTTTTTTTTTGGGGCGGGGGTCACACCCGGCTGCGCTCAGGGATTTCTCCTGGCTCTGCACTCAGGAATTACTCCTGGCGGTGCTCGGGAACCATATGGGATGCCGGGGATCGAACCCGGGCCAGGCCAGCATGAGCCAGCCGCATGCAAGGGCAAACGCCTTACCGCTGGGCTATCGGCTCCGGCCCTTGTTAAAGTTTTTGGATAACAAACTTTCGTTAAGCCCTACAAGTCTCAGGCTTTTAAAGCACATATTTTTTAAAGAAAGCAATTTATGAATAATGTTTTGGTTAATCTGTACACCGCATTAAAAACTGATGGCTGAAGAACTACTGATCCAAATACGACTTTGAAAGACAGTAAATGGTTTTGCTTCTAGATCAGTAACGCTAAAGTATTGTTATATTAAGTGTTGATAATTACAGAGACATTTTTGGTGAATCTGTAAATCTATAAATGTAAGCAAATGCCTTGCCTGTGATGCAAGAGGCTCCTTTGGGTGAGTGAAATTGTAACGACACTGATGTTTTGTATGCTTACTTTTGTAAGAGTGTATGAATAAATTTTTATTGAATGTATAAACACAGGAACTCTTTAGTCTTTTTGTTTTTTGCCTTGTCCCCAGAGACTAATGACATTTGCTTTTACTGAGGAGTTTATAGACTCCAGACTCCATCAGCTACCAAGGGAGGGTCTTTTCATGATTCAAAAAAACTTGTTTAGGATTATGACCGTGTCATAAAAGTAGGGAGGAGTTGCTTATTATTAACAGCGTATATAAGGATCCTCACTGAATCTTTGCCTGTATAAACACGTATTTCCCATCTTGTTTTCCCCCAACTTAATAATAGTCTCTAAGTATTGGGCCAGAAGATTGAGCCAGGTGCATTGTTGGAGTGGGCAGTCTACTGGAAAACTCACAAATATCCTGTTCCAGTTAGACTTTTAAAGTAAAACTAGACAATGCAAACATTTAAGAGCTGAACCATTGAAGATGTGCAATAGTTGTTAATCCTGAAATGTCTTTGAAATGTATTATTTCTCTCTGATTGAATAGATTGTTCTTATAGATAAATGTCAACTTTGAGTAGTTATTAATCCTCCACAGAAGGTGATTTCAGCATCAGCATACTCTCATGATAAAAATGGAAATTTCATGGACAGTCTCTTATCCTTTACACTGGGGTAGAAGTGAACTTTTTTCTAGGGGTAGGTTTGGACCATACCCAGTGGGGTTCTGAGGAAAAACACCTTTAGTCATTTTGCTAATTTTCTTTTAAAGCATGCATAAAGTACTTAAGGCACTCTTTCTATCATGTTAATAGCGCAATAATGTGCTATTCTTAAATGTATATACTCTCACTTATGGGTTTTCTTTTTCTAATATCTAGACTACCTATCGGAGAATGGGGGGGAGGAAAAGGAAAAACCTGTGTTTAGTGGGAATTAACTTACCTTGATATTACTTATGAAAACATCTTAAGTTTCATTGGTATAGTCCTGTGATAGCCAAGTTAATAAAACCTAGAACTTGGAGGAAAAACATAGGCTAGACAGTGAGATGGGGATTTTGGTTAGAGACTATTTAAAAAACTTTTGACTGGTGAGGAATAATGTTGCCTCTAAGAAAACCCTTGCCAGTAACTCTTGTGAGAGGGTCGAGTCTTGGAATTCTCCCCAGATGGGAAGCATCTTCATGCCTCCTTTTGAATAGGGATTCAGTCAAACCGATTGCCAAAATCTTGTGAAATTTTAACAGTGATTCATGTGATTTGAATATTGTACTTTGAGAATTTCATGAAATACTCATTTCTTCACAGTTACCTTAGGGAAACTTTTTTTCCTCCCTTAACACAGCCAATATAAAATGAGAATGTTTCTTACCATTTTACTCATAATCGCCAGCAGCCTAAATTGGGTCATAGCACACAAATGGGTTTTTCCTTAGAACTGTAATTTATATTGTAGCATTGGATATGATGAAAGCTTCCTCCTCTGGAATTGGTGTAAGTCTATGTATTACATGTAAAGAACTTTGTCACTAGATTAACAATGAGAGTGCATAGGATGCTTTTTTTCACTCTGAAGTGGGTGGATGAGGGCGCCCTGGGATAGCACAGCGTGTAAGGTGGTTGCCTTGCACTCTGCTGACCTGGATTTGATTCTCTGCACCCCTCATGTCCCCAAGTCTGCCAGGAGTAAGCCCTGAGCTGCACAAGGTGTGCCCCCCCCAAAAAAATAAATAAAAACATCGGTGGACGAAGTTACACTTAGGCTGTTTTGTTCAAATACACAAAATAGGACCAATCCGGTAAGTATGTTGAAAAGTCTCTCAAAATTATCTATTCTGCACAGATTAGATTTATTAATTATAATCAGGGGGTTACATTTAATGTGTACTTAGGTGTTCTGAACTATATTTAAATATACAGCGATCATGTTACTGAAAAAAAAACCCACCCCCCCAGGCAGTGTCTAACCAAGCAGACAGCCCTCCCCAAAGATTTTAAATTGCTGGGGATAATACTTAGAGCATGGATAATAGGCTCCATTTTTCTTATTCTCTTCAAGAACTCTTGAGTCAAAAAGCAGGCACCAGGTAGGAAGTAAATTGAAAAAAAGAAAATGTTGCTTTAATAGTTAATCATTTGGCAGTCTTGGTAGAGAATACAGATTTCTTGGCTGGAGAAGAACAGCAGTTAGGCGTTTGCCCTGTATGCCTCTAAGCAGGTTCAGTTCCAATCTAGTTATAGTCCCCGGGCCTGCCAGGTGTGATCTCAGCCCAGAGTCAGCAGTAAGGCCTGAGCACTGCCACATGTGCCCCCCAAATAGAAACGATTTCTTAAAGCAGGTGCCTGAAGCAGATGAATGGAGACTGAATCTGTCTTAGAAAACTTGAGTTCATGTATAATTCATGTTCAGAATGCGAAAGACCTTATTTCCAAGTGGAGTGTAAAGATTGTTATTTGAAAGTTATTCTATTCTAACTTTACTTCATAGCGATTACAAAACTTGAGAGGTGCTGTAATTTCCTGTGACGCCACTCATCTTGCTGTTTCCTGTTGTCATCTCCCCCTAACTGCCTGGTAACCACAGATTTGTCCTTGGCAGCTTCAGGTGTATGGCCCTTTGGAATGGCTTCTCTTGCCAGCGCTGCCTTCCTGCAGTTTTGTTTTTTAATCCATGTGGTTGAGTACATCAACCTTTTTAGACTATGAGCTTCAAGCGTCTCTTGCCAGCGCTACCTTTCTATAGTTTTTTTTTTTTTTTATCCATGTGGTACACCAACCTTTTTAGGCTATGAGCTTCAGACTTCCCTTATCTTTCAAATAATGTGCTGTTTTTTATCCATGTGGTTGAGCTGTACCAACTTTTTTTTTACACTATGAGCTTCAAACTTAGCCTATCTTTCAAATTTTACTTGCTGTTGCCGCCTAAATTGTAGTTAATCTGTGACTATCTCCCTGCTGTCTATAGCAGTGAAATCCTTGCTTCATCCAAGAACCAAAGAAACAGATTGTACGCATTTTTTCTGTCTCTTCCTACTCCTGCTAGAGTTACACTACTGCCACCACGCACTGTTTTTTTTTTTGTTGTTGTTGTTGTTGTTTTTTTTTGCTTTTTTGGTTCACACCCGGCTTGGGGATTGTACCTGGTTTTGCACTCAGTAATTCCTGCACGCCAGGAATTACTCTTGGCAGTGGTTGGAGGACCATATAGGATGTCGGGGATTGAACCCGGGTTGGCTGCATGCAAGGCAAATGCCCTACCTGCTGTGCTATTGCTGCAGCCCTGTCCACTGCCTTTTTTTTTTTTTGGGGTCACCCACCGGCATGCTCAGGGGTTTCTCCTGGCTCTGCACTCAGGAATTACTCCTGGCGGTGCTCGGGGACCGTATGGGATGCCGGGATCGAACCCGGGCCCGGCATGGGCCAGGCGCTGCAAGGCAAACGCCCTACCCGCTGAGCTATCACTCCGCCCCATCAAATGGTTTTGATAGTGTATTTTTTTTAAAAAAGAACTGTAGATTTTTTGTAGTATTTCTCCTACATTTTATAGTTCTTTTTTTACCTATAATTGCTAGTCCAAAAGCAGTTTTTTGTTGCTGAGTTTTTTTGTTTTTTTGTTTGTTATTTGTTTTGGGTAGCCCCTGACAGTGCTCAGGGCTTTCTTCTGACTCTGCTCAGGGTTCACACCTGACAGGCTCAGGGGACATGAGCCCTAGTCACTGTATTATTGTTCCAGCCCCCCAAAACAGGATGCTTTTCAATGACTTTCCTTTATTGTCTTTCCAAAGCATTCAACATACTTATATTCTGGCACAGTTAAGTGTGGGCTGACACAATTAAATTTGGTGATAAGTGTAATTTTTAATATGATGACATAATTAAATTTGATAAGTGAACATCCTTCTGGTAGGATAGTTGCTTAGTATACAGGATATGTTAACTCTAGTTTTACAGAAGAATGAATATCAGTTAATACATAAAATCAGTCGGTCAGGTAGAAACTAGTTTTAGGGCAGTTTTTCCATATTCTGATAAAGTTACCTAAGAAATTTGATTCTTGGGGCTGGAGCGATAACCCAGCGGGTAGGGCGTTTGCCTTGCACGCAGCCGGCCCATGCCGCCCGGGTTCGATCCCCGGCATCCCATATGGTCCCCGAGTACCGCCAGGAGTAATTCCTGAGTGCAGAGCCAGGAGAAACCCCTGAGCATTGCCGGGTGTGACCCAAAAAAGCAAAAAAAAAAAAAGAAAAGAAAAGAAATTTGATTCTTTTGTATATTGTATTCTCCTAGAAAGTTTAGATATGGCTTTAATTATAGCAGTTATAATCAAATTGTAATATATCTAAGTGTAATAATGTAACATTATCTTTTTATTCTAATCAGTATATTATAAAATCTTTATAGGGGCTTCTATTAAGAATATGTAATAGTTGGGGTCCAAGTGATAGTACAGCGGATAGAGCGTTTGCCTTGCATGCAGCTGACCTTGGTTCAATCCCTAGTATCCTATATGGTCTCCTGAGCATCTCCAGGAGTAATTTCTGAGTGCAGAGCAAGGAGTAAACCCTGAGGATAACCGGTGTGACCCAAAAAGAAGAACAAAATGATAGTGAAATTTAATAAAACTGTTCTGCAAGAAGGTAAATGGAGCTACTCAATGGTGAAAATAAGATTGATTCAAAATACTAGGGCCGGAGTGATAGCCCAGCGGGTAGGGCGTTTGCCTTGCATGTGGCCAGCCTGTGCCGGCCTGGGTTCGATCCCCGGTATCGCATATGGACCCCCTGAGCACCGCCAGGAGAGTAATTCCCTGAGTGCAGACCCAGGAGTAACCCCCTGAGCATCACCGGGTGTGACCCAAAGAAAAAAAAAAAAACCAAACTAATGTTGTTTATATCACAAGGTATTTAATCTATGATAAAGCCTTCTTGTAAATATAGAACAAACCCCCACATTTTAGGCAAAGGAACTTTTTTTTTTTTTTTTTTTTTGCTTTTTGGGTCACACCCGGCAATGCTCAGGGGTTTCTCCTGGCTCTGCACTCAAGAATCACTCCTGGCGGTGCTCTGGGGACCATATGGGATGCCGGGGATTGAACCCAGGCTGGCATGGGCCATGTCGGCCGCGTGCAAGGCAAACGCCCTACCTGCTGGACCATTGCTCCGACCGGCAAAGGAATTTTTGGACTCCCCTTTTCTTAGAATAGCTATTATTTGCTTACAACATATAAAATGTGCCTTTCTACTGTAGAAAGTAAAGCTTTCTTTAGTAGCTAGAACTTAGTTCTTGTGCACACTCTGTGGTATCACAAAGGATACTTTGTGATTTTAGGTATAAGGAAATAAAGCTTTAAAATCACAAGCTCGGGGCTGGAGCAATAGTTCTAGTGGGTAGGACATTTGCCTTGCACACAGCCCATCTGGGTTTGATTCCCAGTATCCCATAAGGTTCCCCCAAGCACTGCCAGTAGTAAGTCCTCAGTGCAGAGCCAGGAGTAATCCCTGAGCATTGCCGGTATGATCCAAAAGCAAAAAATAAATAAAATCACAAGCTTAGGTCTGGAGAGCTAGCTTATTGAACTGGTACAGTTACAAGATTTGATCTGTGGTACCACATGGTTCCCTGAGAACTGCCCGGTATGGATGGCCCCAACCAAAAACAAAAGCAGAACATTGCAGCATCAGGTTACAACATGAACGTGATACAGATGATGAACTCAAGGTTGTGTTTTTAGAATTAAAGGACTACTAAACTGTGAGGCCAGATAGATAGTACAGCAAATTAGGCATTTGCCTGGTACTGGTTTGATCCCAGGCATCACATGTGGCCCCCAGTAGTGATCGCTCAGTGCAGAGCCAGGAATAAGCCCCTGAGCAAGGCTGCGTTTGCCCCATTCCATCCCCACCAAAACAAAAGACTATCTACCTCATTAATTCCATCATAAGAGCATCTTAGAATATTTGAGCTCTGAATCATTCTGATGTTTATATATGTGTAGGTGGGGGATGTTAGAGTCAACCTGTATCCAGCCATTGGGAGGATGCTGTAATATATTAAGATTTGAGGTGAGGAGAGCTGTATAAAAAGTACTTGGATTCTTTTTGTATGCATAATAAAACGAGACCTATTTTTTTAATCCTTAGCACAATATATGGACAGGGAAAATGTTGAAGTTTAAAGGAATGGTATTACGTTATAGTTGATATGTCTTAATTACTTTTTATTAAGTTTCTACCAAACATCTGCTCAGACTGTTACCTGTTCTTCTTTTTCTTCATGTTTTTTGAGTGGGGGAGAAGACAAGATGGGAACTCAGGAGACAGGGGAAACCTCTCAGCAATTTTCACCTACCGGTACAGGACTGACAGTTTAACATTTGGGCCCTGCCAGTATATGGTGCAGGGAATTGAACTCAGGGCCTTGTGTACCAATCCTTTGAGCTATTTCCCTGCCCAAGCCTATTTACTTGTAAACCATGGGGCATGGAGGGCATGGGAGGGGATTCATGAGGAAATACTATCATTGAATTTACAGTTTGAGCAGCATGAATTAGTATAGTGTGGATTCTGAGAGATTAAGATTATGTTTGAGGGACCAGAGTGATAGCACAGGGATAGGGCATTTGCCTTGCATGTAGCCGACCCTGGTTCAACCCCAGCATCCCATATGGTTCCCCGCACTGCCAGAGGTATTCCTGAGCACAGCCAGAGTAACCCCTCAGCATTGCTGGATGTGACCCAAAAAAGCAAAAACGTTTGAGTGAACTGAAGTAATTATAGAGAGACATTTTGTTTGTCTTGGGGCCATGCCTGACTGTGCTCAGGGATCATTCCTGGCTCTGTGCTCAGGGATTGCTTGTGTTGGGGCTGGGGATTATTGGGTGCTGGGGAGCGAACCTGGATCGACTGGGTACAAGGCAAGCCCCATAAAGGTAGACTTAATTGCTTTGAACATGACAAGAAATGAGCATTAAAGTGGTTGTACTGAGAATGTAGAGTTTGGAAGCAAAGTTAAGAGATTTGTAGGAGGTAAAATTATTGAAGCTAGATTTGGTAGTGATCCTTGCCTACGATCGAAGAACAGTTTAGACAGTTTGCATCTTTGATTCACAAATTGGTGTCCTCCATTTAACATAAAAAGGATGTCCAAGGAAATGAAATAGTTGACTGTGATCTCAGCTAGTGAGAGAATGTTAAGTTTTAACTTAAAGGGGCTAGAGAGATAGTACAGTGGGTAGGGCATTTGCCTTGCACATGGCCAACCTGTGTTCCATCTCAAGCACCCCACATAGCCCCCTGAGCACTGCCAGGAGTAATCCCTGAGTGCCAAGAGTGAGCTCTGAGTATTGCTGGGAATGGCCCCCCAAACAAACAAAAAACAACCTTAAGCCACCTCCCTTGCCAATGCTTGAATATCACACTGCTACATTGCTACCAGCAACTGACCATAGTGCCCCACAGGAAGTGGGCACTAAGGAAAGTGGGGGGATGGAGTTGGAGGAGGACTTGCACCCAGAGACGCTGAGTCATGGTGCTCGCAGTCACTGAGGTAAGAGCACCCTGGAGGAGGCATGAGGACTAAGTGAGTTGTGGTTTTGCATATTTGGGTTTGGAGGAGATATGAGCAAACCATTAAGAAACATCTAACTGTCTGGGAGGCCACTCAAAGCGCTGAACTGCATGCTTTGCTCTGCATGGTCCCTGCGCACAGCCATATATGCCTCATTCTTACCTTCTCCCCTCAAAAATAAAAAGTCTAATAATAATGACTAGAATGACTAGAACTCAGCAGAGAGGGCTTGGCAAGAAATGAGGCTTGAGATGTATTAAACAAGATAGAATGTCTGAGGAGTTTGTGACTGGAAGGCTGGAAATACTGATGTCTATGGAGTGGTCCAAGAGCCTGAGAATCAAGGACTGGATAATGTAGAAGAAAAACATGACAGTGGTATCCTAGAGGGTTCAGAGATGATGAACTTTGAACTGAGGAAATGCTGGAGAAGCTAGAAACCAAAAAGGCATCCTTTTAGATTTGGCAAGCAGGCAATTGATCTTGGAGGAATTCTTAGAAAATAGTTGGAAATAATCCTTTGGTAAGTCTGAGTAAGGATCAAGTTTATCTGCTGGTCATTATTTGGGTATGAGATTAGTCTTGGACTATGGTTGCAGAAAGCTGGTTCTTTCTTCTCTGCTGCTTGCCTTTGGAAAGAAGAAATAGGCGGCAGCTCCAGATTTTCACCCAATACCTTTTCTACTTGGATATTCTGAACCATAGCAATGTATTACTTACCCACAATTAAATACATCAGTAGTTTCTTCTCTTGATGATTATCCTCAATGTTCAAATAAAATTATTCCTTTGTTTAAACATTTGTCTACACTATTAGCCTAAGAACACTGGAGAACAGGCACATTTTTATTCTTTGTCCAACTCCTAGTCTGCCACATCATGGGTCCTGGCCACTGTTTAATAAATACGTGGGTCCTGCCTTGGTTGTACATTTTTTGGGAAGATAACCTGTCCCTATGGAAACTGCCAGCATTAGTCACACAGAGTGAGGTCTAATCTGAATGAATGACGCTAGCCTTGCTGTTGGGCCCCAAAGATAGCTAGTTCAAATGTCTTATTTTCTTCTGCTCTCTCTCTACCAAATGTGTGTGTGTGGGGGGGGGGGGGAGTGGTAGTAGTAGCAAAAACCTTTGCCTTAATGAGGTGCAGCAAATCTGTCTACTGGCATACTTCTAGACTTGACCTTTTTTTTTTTTTTTTTTTTTTTAGCTTTTTGGGTCATACTTGATGATGCTTAGGGATCACTCCTGGCTCTGCACTCAGGAATTACTCATGGCAGTGCTTAGGGGACCAAATGGGATGCTGAGGATTGAACCTGGGTAGGCTGCATGCAAGGCAAATACCCTACCTGCTGTACAATTGCTCTGCCCCTAGACTTGACAGGTTTTAGAGGGGCCCAATTAGGAAGGAAAGGTAAAAGCACTATGTTCCTGGTTCAACATCATCATTGATGGCAATGATGCTTAGAAGGTGCTTTGTGCTATGCACGCTTGTCCTTCCAACTCTCAAGGCCCCAATAGCCTCTTGTCTTTTTCTTTGCCAGTTTTACTTCATTCAGCAGGTTTGATGTACATTAATTTGCATGTAGGAGACCTGTGTTTGATTCCCAGCACCTCATGATTCCCAAAAAACTGCTAGGAGCAAGCCCTCAGCACTATTGGTAATACTCAAAAATACATAAAAATAAAAACAAAAGCTCACGAATTTGTAGTAGTACAAACTTTAAGAAAACAACAAATATTCCTTTTATGCAGTGATGATATTTTCAAATGACGTTGGTACCACTGTTATAGTGTGGCTTAAAAACTGTTTTCTTTCCAGTAGGAGATAATCAGAAAAAGTACAGGATTTAAGTTTTTTTTTTTTTTTTCCCCATTAATAATAGAATGTTATGATTTTCCAATTCAACATTGTAATTTTGCTGCAGGATACGTAAAGAAGAAAACAGGGAAGGAGCAAAGCATTGATTACAAATGTCTTAATAATGAGCAAATGTGGCAGGAAAAAATATATTAAGACAAATCTAAGGTAGGTGGATATATTTTTTTTTGTTCTTGAAAGTGGTGGATATCACTAAGGTGGATAAATTAGTGATTCATGCATATATTACAGTACTATGTAATCTGTACACAAATTATTCAGCCACTCAATTATGAGGTTTATCTTCTATCTGCTGTGCTGGTCAGTATAGGAGTGGTAAGTAGACATTCAAATCCAGCTTATATTAAGCTTTTTCACTGAGAAAGTAGGCTACATGTAAGGCGGTGGGCAGTTTTTGCTTTCCTTATTGCCTTTGCATTACACTTTCTAAACTACAAAGTATCTCTGTTTTACAGAAAACCAAATAGAATTTTTCAAATTTTCTTTTGATTACTTTTAGAGACATCCTTTGGTTCATTGGCTATATCTAACTTTATAAAGGAAATTTTCTGATAGGTTTTTGTAAAATGTCTTCATGATAGAGAATAGAGACCATTTAAATTTTTCCGTGTGGCTAGTTAATAGAGGTAAAAAAAATCATTAGTAGAGTTACTCTGCTCAGTAATTTATTTTTGCTGTAAGATTTGAAAAGTTTTCAGTTGAAATTTTATTATTATGAAACTACCTTTGTCTTATATTTTGTTTAGATCTATTTGGCTTATGTTTCTTTGTTCCTTCTTGTTCTTTTTCTAATCTTTTAAGAATACTTTCCTTAATATAATGACAATTCTTTTTATATTATTATTATTTTTTGGGGGATTGGGTTACACCTGGTGATGCAATTAGGAATCACTCCTGGTAGTGCTTGAGGAACCATGTGGGATGCCAAGGATTGAACCTGGGTTGGCCCAGTGCAAGGTAAAGGCCCTCTTTGCTATACTATCACTCCAGCGCATGACAGAATTAAATTTATCTATCTATCTATATCTATCTATCTATATCTATCTATCTATCTATCTATCTATCTATCTATCTATCTATCTATCTATCTATCTATCTATCTATCTATCTATCTATCTATCTATCTATCTATCTATCAATTTATTTATTTTTTGCTTTTTTGGGTCACACCTGGCGATGCTCAGGGCTTACTCCTGGCTCTGCACTCAGGAATTACTCCTGGCGGTGCTCGGGGGACCATATGGGATGCTGGGGATCGAACCTGTGCCGGCACAGGCCGGCCGCTGCAAGGCAAAGACCTTACCTGCTGGGCTATCGCTCCGGTCCCCAGAATTAAATTTTTTTTCTCTTCATTTTTCCTTCTACACATATCATATGTTCTGGATAACTTTGAGTATTTACGTAGCATTTTCGTAATTTCTCAGTATTTCTTTGGTTGTAAAGTATACTTTTTATTAGTATATATTCCTTTGTACTTTTTGTTGTTGTTATTGTTTTTGTTTTTAGTTTTTGGATAACACCCTGCAATGCTCAGGGGTTACTCCTGGCTCTGCACTCAGGAATTACTCATGGTGGTACTCAGGGGACCATATGGATTCTGGGATCGAACCCATGTCTGCTGTGTGCAAGGCAAACACCCTACCTGGGGCCGGAGCGATAGCCCAGCAGGTAGGGAGTTTGCCTTGCATGCGGCAGGCCTATGCCAGCCCGGGTTTGATCCCCGCATCCCATATGGTCCCCTGAGTACCGCCAGGAGTAATTCCTGAGTGCAGAGCCAGGAGTAACCCCTAAGCATTGCTGGGTATGACCCAAAAAGCAAAAAAAAAAAAAAAAACAAAAAAAAAGCACCCTACCTGCTGGACTATCACTCTGGCCCCTGTACTTATTTCTTGAATGTCACTTGTTGTCTACCTTCTGTTTGTATTGCTTTGTACCTGTTTTTGTACTTTAGTATGTTAAGAGCTCATTGCATGATGATATTAATGTTCTATTACAATCTTAGAAAATAACAGAGGGACTGGAGAGATAGTGCAGCGGTAGGGCATTTGCCCTTGCATATGGCTCACCCGGGTTCAGTCCCCATCCTATTTGGTCCCCCAAACCTTGCCAGGAGTAATACTGAGCACAAAGCCATGAGTAAGCCCTGAGCACTGCCAGGTGTGGTCTGAAAAACAAAGAAAAAATAAGCATACAAATACAATTCTTTTTTTTTTATTTTTGGGTTTTTTTGGGGGAGTGCTCAGGGATTATTCCTGGCTCTGCACACAGGAATTCGTCCTGGCAGTACTTGGGGGATGCTGGGGGGGTTGCAGCTGGGTCAGCTGTCTGCAAGGCAAATGCCCTGTCTGCTGTACTACAGCTCTGGCCTCTAGAATTCTAAAAATACAATTCTATTCCCCGAAATTAGTTCATGCTGGAAATCCTTAAAAATTGTGATTGCTGTTTTACTAGATTCTTTTTTTAAAGCTGGGTCCCTGTGTAGTTAGAACAGATTTGGGCTAACAGGTCATATTTACTTTTCTGTCAAAATTAAAATAGTTAGCTAAATAGCACAAAAATTTCAGAAGAAATATTTAACCTTCATAAGAAAAGAGTATTACTACTTACTCCATCAATTGTTTATTAGTTTAAGTAGGCCCACTTTAGAAAATCTTCTCTATTCCTTAAGATTGTACTAAACATTTGCCATCTTGCTTGCTTTAGTTTAAGTTACTTAATGTTTACTTGCTATTAGTTTAAGATACTTAATGAAATTCTTTGGTTTGTTTTAGCTCTTTTTATTTTTAGGAAATGTTTTTATTTTGAAACATTTGGTAATTTTTAATTGCAAATTGGTCAATTTCTCTCTAACCATCATTAAGAATAAAATACCACATAATTAACTGCAGTGCAGTTCTGCTAATTTATATATATATATATATATTTTTTTTTTTTTTGGCTTTTTAGGTCATACCCGGCAATGCTCAGGGGTTTCTCCTGGCTCTGCACTCAGGGAATTACTCCTGGCGGTGCTCGGGGGACCATATGGGATGCCGGGATTGAACCCAGGCCAGCATGGGCCGGCTGCGCAAGGCAACGCCCTACCGCTGGGCTATCGCTCCGGCCCCTAATTTTGATGTATTTAATACTTGATTAGTATAAAAATAATCTGTTTTGAAAAATTGGTATGCTGTCTCAATTTTAGTTTTGAAATATGGGGACTAATTTAAAGTTATAATGGATCTTTATGCTATAAATTCTGTCTGGACTAAGAGGTTTATTTACAGATATTGGTGTTAAATGTTTGTCATTCATAGTAAAGTTTTGGGTCCTGCATCTCCTGCTATCATAGTATTTGAAAGTATCCAATATTGTACTTGATCTGTTTTTCACTATATTTTTGCTTTTTGGGCCACCCCTGGCTGTATACTCCTGATGATCTCAGGGTACCATATGGGATGCCAGGGATTGAACCTGGGTTGGCTGCGTGACAGACAAGCACCTTAACCACTGTACTGTCTCCAGTCCCTATGTTGAATTATTTTTGTTTCCTTTCTCTTTCCCCTATGTTGAGCCCTTTTTTTTTTTTCCTTTTGGGTCAGACCTGTTGATGCTAAGGGGTTACTCCTGGCTCTCAGGAATTACTCCTGGCATTGCTGAGGGGAACATATGGGATGCTGAGGCTCAAACCCTGGTCAGCCGCTTGCAAGGCAAATGTCCTATGTTCAGATCCCATATGTTGAACTCTTAATTATTAATTGTTAGTCTATAGTCTCTTAGTTGTCTATATAACTTAGTCTCTTGGTTAATTGCTTATAGTCTCTCTCTGGACTCAGTCTTGTTTTCTTGATCCTGCTCTGGGTTTTTTCACGGGCGTAGAAGGTTATATTGGAGAGCATTTAGATATAGGTATGTATAAACACTTGTTTGAAAATAATTGCTTCATATATGTGTGTATATATGTATGTATATATGTATATGTATACACACATACACACACATATCTGAGTCCCCAAGGTCCTCTGGTGCGTTTGGGATCAATGACTGTCCCCTGACCAATGGATGAAGGAATAGGGCTACAGCCTCTTGGTAATGAGTGGCTGTTTATTTCAAGTGAAGTTGGCTAGTCGTAGAGACATGAAGGGTTGGGGATAGGGGATTACAGATTGGTGGTTGAACTTTAATTATATGCAGTGAGCAGATGTAAAGCCCATGGACTTTAAGTCCATGTAAGAGACATGGACTTTTGTCTATAGTCTCTCTCTGGACTCATGGTAAAGGGTGAATTTTCCTCGGGACATCATTTTTTATATATTTTTTTTCTTTTTTGGGTCACACCATGTAATGCTCAGGAGTTACTCCTGGCTTTGTGCTCAGGAATTACTCCTGGTGGTGCTCGGGGGACCATATGGGATGCCGAGGATTGAACCCCCGGTTGGCCGCGTGCAAGGCAAATGCCCTACCCACTGTGCTATCACTCCGACCCCCTCCTCGGGACATCTTGTTATATATTCCAGACTACAACCCTCAGGCCAGGTTAGTTTTTCCTAACCCCAGAAGGGTCCTTACCTGGTTACTTTTTATGGATCATGGTTTGCTCCATGACCATGCTCTAACACTTTTGATGGTGCTTAGTCTGTCCCATGTCAAGGCCAGGGTAACTTACGGCCTGTCCTGGGTCTATCCAAGTCCCACAGTGGGTCCCACCTTTTGGGGTGTAAGGAGCTAAAATATCTAAGTGCAACTGAGGTTTAAGTCAGGTAAATATGATGGATAAGTTAACTCATATATTACAAAAGCATAGCATTAACTGTCTTCCTGTGTGTAAACAAAAAAAAAGGACATTGCTCTAACATAAAAATAGGCAAAGGACATAAAGGAGAGAGAAAAGCAATATTTCACTTACATATACAAAATTCAGAGTCATCAGAAGGTTTAACTTTGTAAGTTACTACATCGCATTAGGAGATATTTGTAACTAACAGTAGGGAAAAGAAGGACACAATGGTGAGGTGAAAGTTAAACACAGGATTGGGTGTGCCCCATGGCATAGGGACAGGAGGACTGGGATGGGTGTACATAAATTTGAATTGATAGTGCTGATCTTCACTGGGAATGATTTTTCACCTTCAAATTAACTTATTTTGGTATCACAGGCTGAATGACCTGTCTGAGCACTATACTAGGCACTTTAGGAGAATGCAGATGAGAAAAAAAAATTGGAACTCTCACCCCTAAGGCCATATGAATGAAGACTGTAACCATAGCTGCAGCATATACAGATGCACATGGTTAATTGTCTGACCTGTAATTTTCAGGGCACTGACTGCAGAAGGAGACACAAGTTCTCTCATTCACCTGCCCTTGTCCTATTTTGTACCCTGTAGAAAGCAACTCATACTCTCTGAGCCTTGTTTTCCTCAGTTTTGGTAACATCTGCCAAATAATGTAGTATACTGGGGTAGTTAAGTTGGTTAAGTTGGCTCATTTAACAGTTTTGGACTAGCTCCCGTTAGGCACTGGAGTTAGCGTGAACTCATAGGTGTAATCCCTGTCTGGGCATTGCTCACACCAGGCAGCAGTGCCCTATTGGAGATATTGCATAGAAGGCATTGGGGATTCGGGATGAACTGACTTACTTTGCACAAGGTTATTAGAAGAGGCTTCAAAAAATGGCATGACTGAGCCAACCCTAGAAAAAAAGAACAAAAATTTGGCAGTTGACCAGAGAATGGGGAAAGGGCATTTTGGGAAGAGGGAAGAGCAGGTATAAAAGATGAGAATTCATGGACTAAGGTGTGTAACGTGAGGGGCGGGCACAGGTGGGTAAGGAATTGTAAAGAGCCCAGAACGACTATAAAAGTCAGACAGAGTCAGATTGTGAAAGACTGGATGGCAGTTTGGTTTGCTAATTGAGAACCTGGACTTTGGAAAAAGGCCTTAGTCCAAAACTTGGCTGTGCCACTTAATGCCTTTGTGGTGAGATCAGATTCCGAGATTTGAGTCTAAGATCAGTAAGGATTAACCTCTTCTATCTCCTTTTCTTTGTCTCTTAAAAAAGACTATTGAAAAAAAAAAGACTATTGGCTTTATGAAATTGTTATGGAATAAAACTAGTAGGCATTTGCCACATGACGAGCAATGAGCAAAAGGTAATTAATATTAGGCTTGTTATTGGAAGTTTGGAGTTTATCCTGCAGTCAGTAGGGAACAACTGAAGCAGCTTAAGCAGAAGTGTTATAAACAGAAGCATTAGTTTTAGACAGATAGGATAGAGGAAGAGATGACAGAGAGGATGTAGAGAAGAGGCTATGTTGTTCTCTTTTCCTGTAGTGCGATGCCTGACAATGGTGTGTTTGACCCAGCAATATGGCAGTGTTGGGACCACCAGGGCCACCAAGTCTGTGCTGATGGGTGAAGACGTTGGTGCTGGATATTGAACTCTGGACCTTACACATGTCAGGCATGGGCTCTACCCATTTGAGCTATCTTTGTGGCCAAACCTTGTTCTTTTGAAACATTTTATTGGGTAGTGATGATGTTGGGAAAAAAAAGACAGCTTCAGGGATGATACCCAGGTTTCTGTCTTGAGAAATTGGGTGGATGATGGGACCCCAATTTCCTGGAATAAGGCACTCATTAAGGGAAGATGTTTGTGGAAGAACTCAGTTCTGAACCCACAGAGTTTGAGGTTCCTGCTGGATATCTATTTGGAGATACTAAGTAAATGCTTGGATATGTAATTTTAGAATTTAAGAGAAATCTCCGGGGCTGGGGCGATAGCCCAGCGAGCAGGGCATTTGCCTTGCACGTGGTCGGCCCATGCTGGCCCGGGTTCGATCCCCGTATCACATATGGTCCCCCGAGCACCGCCAGGAGTTATTCCTGAGTGCAGAGCCAGAAGTAACCCCTGAGCATCTCTGGGTGTGACCCAAAAAGCAAAAAAAAAAAAAAAAAAAAAAAGTGTTAGTCCACATCCGGACTTCCCCCTCCTCAGAACTCCACCCAGCAAACCAGCCTATCACAGCCCAGCTTGCACGGCCGCTTGCGGCCTCGCGGTTCATCAATAAATACTGGATTTTGAGATGACTACAAGAGTATGCCACCCGCACAGGGAGAGCCTGGCAAGCTACCCGTGTCGTATTTGATATGCCAGATACCAGTAACAGTTATAGACCTCATTCCCATGACCTGATGGAATGGTTTGAGGCTCTTTATGTTCCTGGAGCAAGCAGGTGCCCTTAGGCTCTACTGGCATGAGACAGGTCATATGGAGATGTTACATGGGGCCCGCTCGAGCAAATCGATGATGAGCGGGAAGACAGTGATACAGATTTGAGAGTCAGATTGACGATGCTTTTGAATCTAAAGAAATCTAGATGATGATATACAGGGGGAATTTCAGAGTCAGGTGAGAAGGTCTAGACAGAGCTCTAAAGACATACCAACTTAGAGATTAATATTGGTCAATAATATTGATATTGAGTAAGAGAAGGACTTGAAAAGAGTCTTGTGGAGGAATTGCAAAAAGGATCAATTGAGAGTCGAAATGTGATATCATGACATAAAAATAGAGTTCAAGGAAGAGGAGCCCAAGAGATAGTACAGTTGGACAAATGGTGGGGCACTTAGCTTGACGTGACCAACCTGGGTTTGACCCCTGAACCCTACCAGGAGGGAATCTCTGAGCACAGAGCCAGCAGTAAGCCCTGGGTACCATGACAAATGTGTCCGCCCGCGCCTAACCCCCCGCAAAGAAAAGAAAAACATGTCAAGTTTCAAATACTGCTGTAGGATCAGACATTTAAACATGATCCTTTGATTTAGTGACAGGGATTGAGTATAAACCTTGGTGTAGGATTAGAGCATTCAGAATTGATATGTATCTGAGATTGGTGTTTCCTAAGTAGATACCAAGGAAAAGGGTAAGAATTAGGACTTGGGAAACAGTAGTTAGATGGAAAAAGCTATGAATTATTTTTTTCTCTTTGGACCATACCCTGTGATGCTAAGAAAATACTCCTGGCTCTGAGTTTAAGGACCACTTCTGGCAGTTTTGGGGGACTCTAGGAGATGCCAGGGATTGATCCTGGGTCAGCAACATGCAAGGGAAGCACCTTTGCTGTACTGCCTCTCTGGCTCCAGAAATATATGAATTTTAAGCTGAATAGGATGAGCTGTGATAAAAGAGAGAAGGGTAGGCTCCATAGATGTAATGTTCAATAGGCTGAGGGCATGCTGTGCTTGCAGGGGGACCTGGGCTTGATGTCCAGCATTGGATGTTCTCCCAGGATCCATCAGAAGCATCCCCCCAAGAGAACAATCCCTTATGCCATGGGGTTCTAAAGAAAAAAAGAAGCAAAAAATGGAAAAGAAAGAGGGTCATGGAGAAAACAGTCTAGACACTCAGTGTGGTGGATGAAATACCAGGTGTGGGGTGAGTGCTAAATGAGTGATGTGAGCTGGAAAAATTGGATATGGTAAGATTGGGAGGTCGATTATATCTGAGCTGGAGCAGCCTGGAACACAGATCAGGTTCGGTGTAGGGCAAACTAGGCAAGTAGATGTTAAAGTGGGATGGAGAAAGTCATTGAAAGCATCAGAGGCATCAGGGTGAAAGATGAGTCCTTCCTTGGAATGTGAACATAATATAAAATGGTGGCGAGAAGGCCCCTAAGTCAGGCACCACAGCCTTCAGTTTATATCCTGAGCATAAGCAGAAGGCGACATCATGGAGATGGATATTGCTGGTCTAGCTACTCACCGTTCTTCAGCAGCTGACTTACAAAGGAGTAGACTTAGACTTTTACAAAGGAGTAGACTTAGAACTTAGTAAGAGTAGTGGGGTCCTTGAGAGTGTTAGTCAGGTTCTGGATCTTAAGTACATAAGAAAGACAACTGATCACTGTTGAGAGGACTCTAGGAGAGTTGGGAGTTCCAGGAAGCACATGCCAAAGTTTGGAAGGAGAATAGAAATGAGCGGTTGAATTATGGTGGGAAAGAAAGCACTCCCCATGAGAGAGAAGCTGAAACATAGAAGGAGCTTTCATCTTTCATCTCTGTCAGTGAGTAAACAAAGAAGGAAGTGAGGTATTACTGAAGAATGTGATTCTGACTGGGAGAAGGAGCATTACAGTTATGACTTGGGGTACCCCGTTGTCTGTGATGGGTAGTCTTCAAAGTGGACTGGGGACTAGAGAAATGGTGAGAAATGGCAACTCAGCTGCTTGGGCTACTGTTGGGGGAGGTGGTTCCAGTGGACGCTGCCAAGTGTGGCAAGGAGGATGAGTGTGACCTTTCCATTCCTGCCTTTCTTCCCTAGAAGGCTCAGGGCCTCATGGCATCCCTCCTTTGGCTATATTTAGAACTGTGGGTGTTTTTTTTTTTTTTTTTCTTTCTGTAGCTGATCTGGTACTGACTCATAGACACATGATTCCAACTTTGGAGCGTAAATGGATAGTGATGCTCCTCGCTGAAATAAGGAATGTAGGGAAGGGGCAGGTGTCTGTGAAAACCCCAAATTGAGATATGACCAGTAGGAGGCAAATGTGCACTAGTACGTATTTGGAACCTGTCAGCAAGTAGAATTGAAGAAGCCATAGTAGGAAGATTAAAATAAGAGAAAAGGGGAAAGGAATGAACTCTAGGAAATACTCAGGAGAAAAGGGGAGCAGTTAAGGTACTTGCATGGCATAATGACATAAAAATAATACATTTCACATGCTAAGTATTTTCTAAATGTTCAGCAGCTTCTAAAGTGTTTTATTATATCTCAAAAAAAGTCCTAAGAGGCCTCATGTTTTTGAGAGATTGTATAGTGCCTTGTACTCAGCTGACCTTCTTTCGCTCTGTGGCACCACATATGATCCCCTGAGTCCCAAAAAGGAGTGATTCCTAAGCACAGAGCCAGGAGTAAACCCCAGTATAGTTTACTGGGTTGACCTTCCAAGCATATAATGTTTGGATTGAGACAGAAGTTCTTGGAGTTGTAATGATGCAACCATCATTACAGTGAGCCCCAGGTTTTTGTTTTTGTTTTTTTTTCTTTTGGGTCACACCCGGCGACGCTAAGAGATTACTCCTGGCTCTGCACTCAGGAATTACTCCTGGTGGTGCTCAGGGGACCATATGGGATGCCAGGGATCGAACCCGGCCGGTGCAGGCTGGCCGCATGCAAGGCAAACGCCCTACCTGCTGGCTTATCGCTCCAGCCCCGCCTAGTTTATTTTTTAAAAGCATTAAATCTTTCTGGTTGGCATTTTTTTTCTCTTTTTTTTTCTTTCGGTCACACCGACAATGCTCAGGGGTTATTCCTGGCTTTTCACTCAGGAATTACTTCTGGCAGTGCTCAGGGGACCATGTGGGATGCTGGGGATCTAACCTGGGTTGGCTGCCTGCAAGAAAACGCCCTACCCAGAGCCTGTCGCTCCGGCCCCTTGGCATCTTCTTAGATTCTGTTGTGTCCCCTTGCTTTTTTCAGAAGCGTGCTAAATATAAATAACCTTCCCTAGATGACTCAGAATAATTAGTCATAGTTATTGAGTTTCAACTAATTATTTCTTAAGTAAAGAGAACTGGATAATTTTATATGCATTTAAATTGCCATGTGTTTAGATTTTTTTTTTTTTTTGGGTCACATCCAGAGTTGCTCAGGGGTTGCTCCTGGCTCTGCACTCAAGCATTACTCCTGGCGGTGCTTGGGGGACCATATGGGATGCGGCGGGATCGAACCTGGTTCGTCGCCGCTTGCAAGGCAGTTGGCCTCCCCTGCTGTACTATCTCTTTGGCCCCAAGAACTGTTCCTGCCTATTCCAGACTTTCCAGCACTGCTGCTACCAGTCCTGCACTGCTTCTGCAGCAAAACTGAATAATCGTGCTTCATACCTCACCCAGATTCATCATTACAACCTGCTGTTCTGTTTTTTCTAACCCCCTCTGTGCTTTTCCGCTCTCTTCCTAGACCTCTAGTATATAGTTCAGATGACCCCATTTTCAGTCAGACATCATTTCGTGCTATTTTCCAAAGCATCTCATACATAATATCCTTCACACATAAGAATTTACTAGAAATAAATACAGTGGGCAGAATGCTTGCCTTCCGTGGGGCCAACCTGGGTTCTATACCTGACACTAAGTATGGTCCCCAGATTACCCCCACCACACCCACTACAGTGATTTCTGAGTGTAGAGCTGGGAATAAGCCTTGAACACAGTGTAAAAGATGAGATGCCCCTGAATATTCATTTGAAGAATCTTCTAATCAAAGAGATATTAAAAAAGCACTTTAATTAGGTCCAGGATGATAGCTCAAAGGTCTGGAGCACATGCTTCATATGAGAGATACCAGCTTTGAACCCCAACGTTGCATGGTCCCCTAAGAGTTGCCAGGCATGACAATTAAAAATAAAACACAACTCTGCCCCCCAAACAAAGTACTTTAACCAATTTTGATGTAGATTAACCACCTAAGGACTGTATTTCAGAAACCAAAGATCATTTAGCTATTAGTTAGCTGTCAATTTTTATGCCTGGCTTGTAGATGGTACCAGATGGAAGTTAGTAGGGTTTACTGGGTTGGCCTTCCAAGCATATAATGTTTGGATTGAGATACAAGTTCTTGGCAGAATCTTTAAGAGAGCTTTTATTTAATACAAGGAAGCAGTGGGGGAGGAAAGGAGGGAAGAGAGAGAGAGAGGGGGAGGGAGAGAGAGAGAGATATTATATAAAACATTTCAAGTTGTTTCTTTTTTATTTATTTATTTATTTATTTATTTATTTATTTTTTTTTTTTTTGCTTTTTTGGGTCACACCCAGCAACACTCAGGGATTACTCCTGGCTCTGCACTCAGGAACTACTCCTGGCGGTGCTCAGGGGACCATATGGGATGCCGGGGATCGAACCCGGGCAGACATAGGCCGGCCCGCGTGCAAGGCAAACGCCCTACCCGCTGGGCTATCGCTCCGGCCCCTTTTTTTTAAAAAAATTTATTTTATTGAATCACCATGCAATGGGCCATTACAAAGCTTTTCATGATTGTGTCTCAGTCAGCGTTCCACACCCATCCGTCACCAGTGCACATTCCCGACACCAACATGCTCCGTTTTCCCCCTCCCATCCCTCCACCTTCAGGTTTTATCTTTAACATTGCTGCTGGTATATGCTTTGTAGAAAATGGTTGGTCTGGTGGTTAGCTGCTTTTGGCTGTAGACTGTGCTTCCCAAGACACATTAGCATCTTCAAGCTTCTGAAAAATTCTGCAGCAAAGAAACCCTTTTAGTTTGCTTTTAAGACTTTTTGACTAAATGGTCCCTCTTCTTCTTTCCCTAGATGATACCTTTTCATCTCTTGCAGAAATAGTGCTCTGAAGTGATTTGGGAACTCCAGAAACATAATCAGAAGCTACTCTCATTAAGCAAAAGTAGAGCAGTAGGAATTTGCAGTTTATACAGTGATGACTTAAAATTGAAGAGGCCATACCGGGAAATAATTAGAAAAGAGAGAAACTGGGGGATATTGATGGAAATGAGCTTTTACATAGTAGTCTCAGGTTTTTATTTTTTTTACATTTTCGTGACCACTTTAAGTATTAAAATTACTTTGAATAATGAGAATTATAGGTATGTTAGATAGCCTTTGATAGTTTCGAGAATGTTTATTATCTGAATTGCAGAAGAAGGTAAGATATTAACTGAAGGTAGGTGAAGGATCTATAGAATCTGTTAACTACTTAAATTTTAAAATAGAACTGGACACTTTAATTCCGTTCTAGGTAGCTTGTGCACTTGGACTCTGTTTAGATCCACTACCCCAGGGCCAGCTTTGCAAGGACAGTACCTGCAGCCGGGTTCCAGTCCCCCAGCACCACATTTAATTCCAGCACTGCAGGAGTCACTCCTAAACACCACTGGGGGTCGCCCAGAAACAAAACAAATGAAAAGTCTGACACTTGACAGGAGTACAGGTAGTTGGGAGTAAATTTTTTAAAATTTTTTAAATTTCTATAAATTTTTAAAATTTTATTTTGATGAATTAACTTTGCATGTTATGTTTTCTTTTGATCAGTTAACTTTTATTATGATATGGTTTACTTTTGTCACTCTGTATATAAATTATTAAAATACTCATAGTGGGGAAAATTATGTCGAAAGTTTTTCCCGGGGCCTTAGTGGATAGTAAAGCTGATAGAGTGTTATCTATAACACACTGCTGACATGGTTCAGTCCCTGGCACCCCATATGGGCCCTTGAGCTCTGTCAGGAGTGATCTCTGAGTACAGAGCCAGGGGTAAGTCTAGAGCAAAGCTGGATATGGCCCCCAACCAAGCAAGCAAATCAACAACAACGAAAGCCAAAGAAGTTTTATTGCTGATATGTTGATTAGAGATCTCTGTTGGTTGGGGGTGCAGAGATGAGACCTCACTGATGGGACGTGTATTCGTTAAACTTTAATAATCATCATCGGCAAGATGGATACCGCTCTCTTTTTTGGCAGCTGACAGTTTATACAACGACCTCAACTTCTTATATACCCAACAGCATCAAACAACAACATGCATTAGACTTAAAGGTACATAGTCTTATACTACGAAGGCACTCCACGTGATTAGCATAAGAGAGGCAGATGATTAGAAGGAGACCAGCAAGTGGGAGCCAAGCTGGCAGGGGTTAGGTTGAGAAACAAACAAGAGGAGGTGTGACAGGTTGCATATTTAACCTTCCTGACTAGCCCAAGATGGCAAGATCTTAACCTGGGTCTTCTTTAGAGAGACAGAACACAGGAAAAACCTGTTTTCTGTCTGGATCCCAGGCAGCGTCCGTTAGACTCCATCTTTGACTAACTACAGCTAACAAGGAGATGTGACACAGGGAAATGACCCAAGGTAGCAGGGGTTCGTGGTTCTGCTTTGTAGAGACAGTCTCTCCAGGGAAACTTCGCATCCTATCTTTCTTGGGAGACAGCATGCCAGGAAACCCTGTTTATCTGTCAACAGACAGTTACAGACCTTAGCACATCCTTTAATCTGCTTTCTGCCAATAAGTTTTCCCTGGAAAAGTTAGATTCTCTTCTTTTAGTCCCTGTCACTGATAGGATAAGTCATTAACACTGAGGATTTGATCTTATTAAAAGCTGGTTAAAGGGGGCTGGAGCGATAGCCCAGCGGGTAGGGCATTTGCCTTGCACGCGCGGCCGGCCTGTGCTGGCCCGGGTTCGATCCCTGGTATCCCATATGGTCCCCCCGAGCATCGCCAGGGAGTAATTCCTGAGTGCAGAGCCAGGAGTAACCCCTGAGCATCGCCCGGTGTGACCCAAAAAGCAATAAATAAATAAATAAATAAACAAACAAATAAATAAATAGCTGGTTAATGCTGGCAAAGAAAGACACATTAACAACACATCGGGAATTCTTTCATTCAAAACCATATTATGAAGCAGGTATATCAGTTATATTTTAGGTCAAGGCCAGTGGGATAATACAAAGGGCAGGGCATGTGTCTTGCATGCTGTTGACCAGGTTTAATACCTAGCACCTCATATGGTCCCCTAAGCCTGCCAGGAATGATCCTTGAGCACAGGTGTGGTCCCACTCAAAAACATTTTAGTCCGGGGACCGGAGCAATAGGCCAGCGGGTAGGGCGTTTGCCTTTGCACGTGGCCGGCCTATCCGCCGCCGGGTTTGATCCCGGCATCCCATATGGTCCCCCGAGCACCGTCAGGAGTATTCTTGAGTGCAGAGCCAGGAGAAACCCCTGAGCATTGCCGGGTGTGGACTCCCCAAAAAAAAACATTGTAGTCAGAATATTTATATTTTCATATAAAATGGAAAACCTAATTTTAATCATTTACAAAAGAGATTAAAATAATTACAAGAGATTTATTTTAATCTTTTTCTTTTTGGGTCACACCTGGCAATGCTCAGGGGTTACTCCTGGCTCTGCACTCAGGAATTACTTATGGCGGTGCTTGGGGACCATATGGGATGCCAGGGATCGAACCTGGGTCAACCACGTGCAAGGCAAATGCCCTACCTGCTGTGCTATTGCTCCAGCTCTGATGTATTAAGATTAAAAATCTCAAATTCCCATAACAATTTTATTTTACTGCTCTCTTGGTATGGGCCAAGCCCAGTGAGCAGAGAAAGTTCCTTAAATTGGGGGATTAGGACTTTGTCACTGAATCTCTCCCTCTTGCTCGTGCTCCCTCCCTCCCATCCCCTCCTGTTTCTATCCCCTTTCTCTACCCTTCCCCTCCCCCACTTTTTTTTTTTTGGCCACATTCAGGGCTTGCTCCTGGCCCTGCACTCAGGGATCACTCCTGGTGGTGTTCACAGGACTGTATGTGGTGCTAGGGATTGGATTGGGTTAGCCATATGCACCGACTGTACTATTTCTCCAGCCCTGCAATATGTTTCTTGGGGGAAAAATAAGTAATGAATAACAAATGAAAATCAGAGAGCTGGATAAAAACAAATATTTTAGATAGAACCCTAATCTTCCTTTTTATTGTCTTTTCAGACAAATGACCATGGAAACAATTGAATCTCGGCAGGATGGAAGTATAACAGATACTGTGGCAGAGAGTGAATCTGCTCATATGCACAGCCAGACTGGTCAGAATTCAATCCCTACTTTAGCTCAGGTAAATCCAGTAGGCAGGAGTTACGGAATGAGAACTATATGCTGACACTGTTTTCTTGGAGTCAAACCTCTTTTTCCCTATTACCTGGTCCTGATCCCTTCTCACTGAATTGATTTCAAAAAGAACATAGTCAAGTTACTTTTACATTATAATAGACATTGTATGTTCTCTCCACCTCCATCACTACAGAAGGGAAAACAAAACCCCTTTCCTCTTATGTAGTCCTAGAATTACTCTTTGATAAGCTTGGTACTTGCAAATTTATATTATTGCTAACTTAATGGCAGAAATTTGCTATATACAGAAATCAATTTCTATACATTGATAATCAGTATCTATTTTGATATTTTTAGTTAGGTCTTAAACGTTGGATAGCTTTTTTTTTTTTTTTTTTTTTTTGCTTTTTGGGTCACACCCGGCGATGCTCAGGGGGTTACTCCTGGCTCTGCACTCAGGAATTACTCCTGGCGGTGCTTGGGGGACCATATGGGATGCCGGGGATCGAACCCGGGCCAGCACAGGCCGGCCGCGTGCAAAGGCAAACGCCCTACCCGCTGGGCTATCGCCTCCGGCCCGGCGTTGGATAGCTTTTTATTTTAGAGAGCAACAGTACAAATTAGTGCTTGTCAGTTTCTAAAATTTATTTCTGACATCTCTGAAATTAATAAACACATTTATTAATAGTTCAAATATTTATTGAATAACTATTGTATCTAGGCACTGGGTATAAAATCACCATGACCTTTAGAGGAGGGAGCTGCCTATTGATTAGCGGGGCTTTACAAAAGACCTTTCATCTGACCAGACAAATAGGGTTTCAGACGCACGAGGAGAGGGAAGCATGTGTAGCGATGGGAAGAGTGTGCAGAGGCACAAAGGTGGGTGATGGGTGCTCAGGGAACTCCGGGTTTCCAGGCTACCTGTAGCCTAGTGTCTGGGGAAAGTACACACAGGGTTGTGCAGATTTGAGAGCTTAGAGTGTCCTGTTAAATATTATTGAAGAATTCACCACTGTTCACTGTTTTTTTTTTTTTTGGGTCCACCCAGTGATGCTCAGGGGTAGCTCCTGGCTCTGCATTCAGGAATTACTTGGTGATTCTCGGGGACCATGTGGGATGCCGAGGATCGAACTCGGGTGGGCTGCGTTCAAGGCAAACCCCTACCCACTGTACTATCATTCCCACCCTGTTCACTGTATTTAAACATGAAGCTGTTTAGAGGCTGGCTTGGCAGTCTGTGATCCAGTATGGGACACCATTTGGTTGAAGTCCTGATAGTGTGGGCTCAGGGCTGTGGTGAAAATTTTGTGGCATCGTGAAGGGAAGAGGGAGAGAGAAAAAATTTAAAAAGGAGAGAGCCTATGTCTAGTTGGAAAACCCTTTGGAGAATTCTGGGTGCTTCTTAAATTTTTCCGCACAGAATGGTTCTTGTGAGATCTCTGGTTTCTAAGCCTGGGCTCATGCCCCCAGCCAGGTTTTCTTTCCTTTTGCCAGCCCCAAACACCCACTGCTCCCTGGAGGCTTTTCTTCTCTCTAGTATTCAGCTGAGCTGCATCTCCCTGGCAACAGGGTTCTTTGTTGCCCTGGAAGACAGGCCTGTAGATCTTTAGCTGTTGAAACAAACACCACCTCCATTTCCCTTTTAATAGCAGACCCACTCTTGTGTTTATTTAGAATATTAGCAAGAAATATTTTATTATAAAGAAAATGAAAACTTTCCTTGTGGTTTGTTTTGGTCGGTGTGAATAGAACAGAATGCACACAGGTAATCTTTTTCTCCGTAAGCATGGTCTTCTGGTATCGTTATGATTCCTGAACTTGTGCCTTGCTTTGCTGAAGTCCATCCTCACTTGGCCTCCATTCTTCTCCCTTTCCGTACTGGCTCGCTCTCACCACACACACTCCCCCTCCCCTGGTCTTCTGGAACTGCACAGTCAAAAAAACCAATAGGTCTTCATTGTCTAGGAAATGAGAGTTTGCAAAAAGAAATAAATAAAAAACAATAAAAGGGGCCAGGTGGGTGGCTGAAAATGCTGGGGTGTATGCTTTCTTCCAGGGGTGCTGGCTTCAGGAACAGATAACTAACTCATGGGAGCCTCCAGCCCCCGAAAAAAAAAAAAGAGAATTAGCATATCTGAAAATCCTTAGACTTTATGAACCTCAGTAGAAGCTGCTGAAGAGGTCAATAATATGAAAATAGTCATGGATTCCCAATTTTGACATTGAATAGGGGCCTAGGGGGTCAGTAAACCATAAGCGAGATTGGCAGGTTAAAGAATAAATAAGAGGAAGGGAAAGTGGAAACGAGAAGTAAAAAATTTAAACAAAACTTTTCTGTAGGACAGAAAAGAATGGTCGGTGAGACCAAGAATGGAGAATTGAGGTGTGGGCAAGTTAGGGGTCCGTTGAATACAGTGAAAGAGGGGGATGGAGATGAGTGGGATGGTGGAATCAGAGACTAGAAAATGCCTGTTGCCGTATTGATCCTGCTTAGTCAGAACCTCAAACAGTCCTGAGCATCACCAGGCGCAGTCCTGGAGGCCACCAGCATGTCTGGTGTGGAAGGCCCCAGCACTGTGGGCCAGAGCAGCGCCTTATCTTTGGGCTTAGTGTTAAGCCGCAGGGCTAGTGAGCTGAGAATTGCTGGGAGGGGCCCTGGGCTTTCTGCGTACCATTTGGGAGCCCCACTTCTCCACCTACCCAAATCTCAATTATAAAAAGCTATAATGTTCGAGTATAAAGTTCATTAGCTTCCTGTATTCTGTTTTCTGTATATTTGAAGTATTAGACTAAGAAATAGACTTGTTTTTTTATCTTTAACTCTAGAAATACTATGAGAGTAAAAAATAATCTTTTATCCGGATTTATTGTTATTTTTGTTAACATGAATAATTCCTGATGTCCTCATATTTACTTGCCAACTTGTTTTATTTTCTTCAGGGTAATGTAAATTTCCAAATGTGTTAGACTTTAATTCAGGTTTGCAAGAAGGACTTTTAATATTCAGGGCTGGAGAGATACTATAAGCAGGGTGTTTGCCTCGCGTGGCTCACACCTGAGTTCAATTTCTTGCATCATATACAGTCTCTCTAGCCTGCAAGAGTAGTTCCTGAGTTCAGCGCCAGGAGTAAGCCCTGAACATCATCAGACATGGCCCACCCCCTAAAAAACAAACTTTTAACACTCAGTTCCCTTTTATATGGCAAGATTATCGTTTAAAAATATGGGGAAAAAATGTATAACCAAAGATTCATTCTTTTTGATCCTTTGCATCTGGTATCATCTGACAGGACAGTTGATCCTGGAATAACTGTCCTTGGGGTGCCAGCCCCTAAGGACAGACAAAAAATCTTCCACGTACATGTTGAACTCTCTCAGCATTTAAATGATAGCCTTCGATTACACCTAGGACATCTTCTAAATAGCACCATCTATCGACACGTATTTATATATGTATTATGTAGTCTAGGGCCACAATCAAGTAAGGTTGAGAAAACAAGACATTGCTAAAAAAAAACTTGTGGGGCTGGGGTGATAGTAGAGCGGGTAGGGCACTAACCGTACATACAGGCAACTTGGGTTCCATTCCTGGCACCACATATGATCCCCCTGAAGCCAAGGGATCCCTGAGCACAGCTGGGTGTAGCCACAAAACACACATACACAAAATTGTTGTTACCTAAACTACAATAACTTTTTTTTTTTTTTTGCTTTTTGGGTCACACCCGGCGATGCTCAGGGGTTACTCCTGGCTCTGCACTCAGGAATCACTCCTGGCGGTGCTCGGGGGGACCATATGGGATGCCGGGATCGAACCCAGGCCAGCACAGGTCGGCCCGTGCAAGGCAACGCCCTACCCGCTGGGCTATCGCCTCGCCCCCTACTACAATAACTTTTGTAAGCAAAATATGCATTAAAAAGTAAATAAATAAAATCATAAGTATTAGAAAATACATTTCTAGTCCTCTTACACACATGAATGTATATAAATACATATATATGTGTATATATATATATATATGTTTCATAAGTTTATGGCATCTGTTTAAAAAATTGTAAGTGGACTCGTAGTTATTTCAAAGGAGTGTTGTTCAGGTATCAGTGTGGGAGTTTTGAGTGCACTGGCCTTTCCAGAGGTTCTGCTAATGGAGGTTTACTCTGAAAATGGGTCTTATTGCAAAGAACTACAAACTTTAGTGTGCTCCTGGCCTCAGCCTCCATCATGCTGAGGGATTGCAAGGGAGGCAGTAGGTACAAGGCAGGCTGGGGCCTCAACTTCCAGTCTTTTTATTCTGAATGGACACTTTGTTTTCTCTCTGCACAAACGCAAATGGAATTTACAGTGGTGATAATTCAGAGAACTAGAAGCAGGAATTACCGTGAACAATAGTAACAGCAGTAGCAAAATAAACACTAGCGTGACAAGTATTGAGGTGAAAATATTGTGACTTGACTTCCTTTTGGCCTGTTATTTTTTGTGTTGGCATATTTGTAATTAAAGCAGACATCATGGGGCCTGAGCGATAGCCCAGCGGGTAGGGTGTTTGCCTTGCACGGCGCGGCCCCGTGCTGGCCTGGGTTCGATCCCGGCATCCTATATGGTCCCCCGAGCACCACCAGGAGTGATTCCTGAGTGCAGAGCCAGGAGAAACCCCTGAGCATTGCCGGGTGTGACCCAAAAAGCAAAAAAATAAAAAAGCAGATATCATGTTTTGTTAAGTGTATGTGTTGGCATAGAAGATTAGATTTCCATCCTTTCTTCCCCTGGAGAACTTTTGGTAATAATTTGTAGAGTTCATTTTGTTTGTTTACTTATTTATTT
>JAJIBD010011441.1:0-37308 GCA_021461705.1 Cryptotis parvus
AAAGCAAATACATTTTTAAATAATAATTTTGATAGTATTTTGTATGTAAATACTGTATAGAGTAAAATACAAATGTGAATTATTATAAATGCATTATTCTTTAAATTACTATTTTAGCATGATTTATGTGTAACATGTTTCTCACAAATAAGTTTTTAAATGATTTATAGTCTCAAGGTAATTTAATGATAAATTATGCTATTTAAAATTATCTTTACACTTAAGTTAGTATTTTATCTTAATATTTACATTTTGTACTATTGGGTTAGGAGAGATTCTTATTAAGGAAATTATTTTATTTAAATTTGTTCCAGTCAGTTTAATATAATTATACTTAATACTTGATTAATTAGGGGTCAGAGAAATGGAATGGTACAGTACAGTGTTCCAGGCTCTTGGTTGCCATGGTTAAATTCCTTATACCTATGGGGTTACCCAACATCAATGGGTGAAGTTTGGTGTATACAAGAACCACTGCTTATGATCTTGGTTGGAGGCCTCTGAACTCTGCTAAGATGCCTCTTCCCACCAAAAAAAAAAAAAAAGACCCTAAAATATGGTAGGCATAGGGAATCCTTATTTTAAAAGTAGGAAAATTTAGGAACAATGATATAACCAAAATTATATCATTTAGAGGGAAGAGAACTGAAATGTTTGGACTGCATGGCCTTATCCTAAACCCTCTGTTGCACCTTGCACTGTATATCTATTTTAAACAAATTAGAATCATGGTGGTAGAACTATATTATAGACTAGAGTTTAAGCTAAAAATGTGAGATCGTCCCTTCATTGAAATCCTAAATTTTTTAGAAGTCTTATATAAATGATATGTTTTTGCATTATGTTCTGTATTTTATAAAATAACATGAGTCTGGCAAATAAAAATAGGGGAGATAAATTTCTTTTTAAATTTTTTATTATACCAATGTAATATGTACAATAACAAAGATGTTCATGATTGAGTATCAGTCATACAGTGTTCAAACACTCATCCCTCCACCACTACACATTTCCTACCACAAATGCCCCCCGAAGTCACCCCACCCAGGTAGCCTGTCTCTATGCCAGGCACTTTGTCTTTTGTTCCCTCTCTCTGTCTGTCTGTCTGTCTGTCTGTCTGTCTCTTTCTCTTTCTCTCTCTCTCTTCACATTGTGGCTTGCAATACATACATTTAAGGGGTATTTTATATATATATATATATATATATATATATATATATATATATATATATATATCCCTTTGCCAATATTCAATGTTCAGTCCTAGTCTGGTGTTACTATTTCCAACAATTATTTGCACTCTGGTTCCTTCTCTGCCTTACCTAACCTCTGACTCCCACACACTTGTGGTAGTTACCAACCATTAACAAGACCTCCTGGTCCATGTTTTGCCCTGACCTTGGATAGTAGTCTCATATTACTTTTTATATCCTGAAAATGAATGCAGTCATTCTATATCTGTACTTTTCCTTCTGACTAGTTTACGCTCAATGATACTCTCCATGTCATCCACTTATAGACAAATTTCTTAACTTTGTTTTTCCTAACTGCTGCATAGTATTTCATTGTGTAGATATACCATAGTGTATTCAGTAATCTGTTCTCAGGCACTCATGTTGTTTGCATATTCTAGCTATTGTGAACAGTGATACTATGAACATGGAAGTAGTGTTTCTCCTCTATGGTTTTTGGGCTCCCGGGTATTGTTTCAGGAGTTGTAATGCTGGGTAAAATGTGAGCTCAATTTCCAGTTTTTTTGGAGGAATGTTCATGTTGTTTTCCAGAAAGGCTAGACCTGTCAACATTCCCAGGAGGTGAATTTCTTTTGTGTTTTTGAGCTTGGAAGTGCACATGTTAAAAAATGTTTTGATGTATTTTGTATCAAATAAAGAATCCCTTAGAGATAGCACAGTAGGGTGTGTCTTGCATTCAGCCAACAATCTTTGATCCCCAGCACTCCATAGAGTCCCCTGAACTTCTCAATTAGTGATCCCTTTTAATACACAAAGATAGAAGTAAGACTTAAACACTGCCAGATGTAGCCTCCCTCAATTTCCCTCCAAAAAGAAGTATCCATTTTCCTTTTCCTTTCATTGTCCGTTCATAGGTATTTCATTGGAAAAGCTAATTACTTGTCTGGGAGGGAAGAATGTTTTCACTCAGAGCTTTAGTTTAGTAATAATGTTACAATAATTAAATATACTAGCCAAAGTGCTAGTTTAGCATACTACAATTCCCTTTTAAGTTATTTTCAAGTTACTTCCTTTATTTGAAACATAACTAATAACTTGTTCCTTCAAATGCTTGACACAGCACTCTGCTCCTGATATTTTAATATGCAAATGTCAACATTTTTGCAAGCTTTCTTTTCATTACAGAAATGTCTAAAGAGGCACATTTAAAATTCCCTAATGTTATAATTTCTAATAGTAACAGTCTAGTGAAATTCAGACTGGAAGTTCTAGGATAAGTTTTTATAATTTATTTATGAAAATATCACTGGGTTGAATTCTTATCCTTTAACATAATTTTAAAGTGTCTAATTAATCTTTTAATGCATTTTCCCATCAGTGTATTACAATAGAAAGTAAGTAGGAAACAGCATGGTATTGGAACAGAAATAGGCACACAAACCAATGACTATGATAGAGAGCTCAGCAATAAACTCACAAGTATAGAGCATTTTTTTAAAAAATACATATGTCAAAAATATGATAAAGAAATGGAAGTCTCTTTGACTATAGAATTGGGAAACTCGAGATTTATATGACAGAACAACAACAACAAACTAACCCACTACTAAGTACTGCAAAAATGAACTAGAGATTTGGGTTTATACTGAACCCATAAATTATGTAGGTGAAAACATAAGTGATAAAATACAAAACCTCAACATCAGAGGTATCTTTAGGAACTGTGCTCAAATGGCAAGAAAAGCTAGAGCAATAATTAAAAACATGAACTACAGAAATTTAAAAATTTAGCTTTAATGGAGCAAAATATAGTACTCCAAAAACAAAAAGCAGCCTAGCAGTTGGGTGAAGATGTTTGAATATCTTACATCTAATTAGAGTTTAAGATTCAAAAAAAAAATATATATATATATAAAACTCACACAGCTCAACAATAAAGAATAGCAAATAAGTCAAAAATTGACCAAAAAACTAAGTACTAAGTGAATATTTCTCCAAGATGACGTGTACATGGCCTAGAGTCACTTTTAAAAATGCAATGCACCACTTATTTTAGGAAAGTGAAAGTAAGAATCACAATGAATTATCACCTAACATTGTTAGATTGAATCATGCAAACAGTTGGGAAACAACAATTTTTGGTAAGAAATCAGAGAAAAGGGAACGCTGATTAGCGGAAACATGCATTAGTTCTGCCTCTGTAGAAAATGCTTAAGAGATTCCTTTAAAAATTAGTTTTGGGGCCAGAGCAATAGTCCAATGGGTAAGGCATTTCTCTTGCACATGGCTGACCCAGGTTTGATCACCAGCACCCCTTATGGTCCCTGAGCACTGCCAGGTGTAACTCCTGAGTGCAGAGCCAGGAGTAACCCCTGAGCATCACAGGTGTGATCCAAAAAAAACAACAAAAATAAAAGTTAAAAACTAGTTTTGGGATTGGTAGTACGGTGGGCAGGGCACTTGCCTTACATGTGACTGGCTTGGGTTTGATCTTGGAATAGCATGTAGTCCCAGAATAGCATATGAGCACTTACAGGAATGATTCCTGAGGACAGAGCCAGGCTAAACTTTTTAGAATAGAAAAAAATAAATTCAAAGACTTGGTATGTATCTTAGTAGTAGAGTAGTTGTGTTATATATTGAAACCCCAGCTTCCATCCATGGCACTGTGAAAGGGGAGAGTGAGAAAAGGAGCAAGAAATATTTAATTTTATATATCCATCAATATCACGCCAAAGCATATATCTAAATTCTACAGGATATTTATACCCGTATGTTTATATAAGCAATATTTAAAACTCTCAAATAATGGAATAACACTCAACGTCTATAGACAGACTAAATGAAGAAATTGCGGTATTTATATTGACTGGAACATAACTCCACCACCAAAAGTGATGAAATTGTGTTGTTCTTAATGGACTAGATGGTATAGTAGTGACTATGCTAAGTAAAATAAGAAAATAAAAACATTTGCCTTGTAGTTTCACATAAAAATTCAGTATGAATTGTGTAGGTAAACAAATTAGCAAAAACCCAAACTCCAAAACGTAAAAAACTATGTATCTACTTAAAGGAAAAGGGTGATGGGAGGAATGACTAGAGGGTACAATTTGGTAGTGGGATGATATTGGAATTTTAGTGGTGTATATGCTTAGTTTATACCTGTATAAATATGTAAAAATCCATGGAATATGTTGCAAACCATCATAACTAATTAAAAAAATTCTAACATGAGACCTACAATGTCCTAAATTCTTGAATGCATATTGATTAACACTTCTCATTTTGGAACTTTTTGTATAATTTAAAAATCACTTAATTACTAATTATATTTTTATCATGGAATATACAAGGGCTAATTGTTGAGCTTTTCTTTAACATAAATTGACTTAATTTTCAAAATGCAATTGGGTTATTTAATTTTCATTATTTGTTTTTCCTTCAGTATTGGGTTCCAAATCATTACTTGCCTTCTTAAACTCATTCCACTGGGCAGCAGAATTGTTACAGTTTCTTATTCTGCTTCTACACAAAGAAAATTTTGTCAGTATTGCCAGATATTTGCAAATATTAATAGCAGCATCAATGACAACAATTATCTGTATTGAGCATTTAATACAAGCTAGTCAATGCTTTTAATTATTTTATTATGTTATTTGACTCTCTGTAAAAAGAAACTCTCCCAAGGTCACACAAGTAGTAAGTCATGCTTAAAACTTTCACTGTCTGGCTTGTGAACCCTTATATTTCACTATACCCTCTGTAAATGTGACTTCATTTTCTGCATTATTAATTGAAATCTTTATAAGAAGAAAATTGAACCTTAGCTGGTATTTAACCTTATTATAAAAAGACTTTTATTTCTTATTATGCTGACACCAGTCTCCTAAAATAAAATAGTTCTGACCTTATAAGGTTTGAATGTTTCATTGTAATATGACATTTCAGATTTCTGGGAATAATTGCTATGCTATTTTATTTTAATTGTCATGAATAACATACAGTGGAAGAGGGAATTCTTACATCAAACTTGAACTCTCAGATAGTCTTTTGATAATGAAGCATGGGATGTTAAATATTTGTACTTTTTTGTCATTACTAATTGTCTTGCGGTTTTATGTAAACATGATTTCATTTACTTCAAAGTTATTACCCTACTTAAATTTTTTAATTCATGTTTTGGGGTAAAAATAGAATACATAAGAAATAGTTTAAGTGTCTTTTTTATAAAGAATAAAAACTGGCAGTGCATTATAAACATGAATAGTCATGATAAAAATTAAACATATTCACCGGTAAGTATATTAAGTGCCCAGGATAATGTAACAGTGGTTGTCATTGTTTATAAAAAATGGCCCCATGTTGGGGCAGGAGTGACAGCATAGCGGGTAGGGCTTTTGTCTTGCACATGGCCAGCCTGGGTTCATCCCTGCCATCCCATATGGTCCCCTGAGCACCAACAGGAATAATTCCTAAGTGCAGAGTCAAGAATAAGCCCTGAGCATTGCCGGGTGTGATACAAAAAGAAAAAAAAATCTGCCTTATTCATCCTCGTCTTAAGTCCCTATTTAAGGGGAATAATTTGTTGCCTATTCTAACTTTCATAAGACCAACTTATGGAATGTTCCAAGATAAATTGTCTATTTCTGCATTGCTTTCTTGTCCCTACCCTTGTTTCTGACTTTTGTTTGTTAAATTTTTACCTGGTAGCTCTATACCAATGATGGCCAGTTCCTTTATGGTAGATAAAATATACATGTTAATCAAAATTTAGTGATTGTATTGTAACTCATAAGATATTATCACAAAGTTTTTGGGAAATATAATATATCAAAGATTACTGTCATATATGAAGATATGAATTGCAGTTATGAAATTATAATGGAGCTTTCTTTTACTTAGAAATTGTGAATGACAACATCTTAGAATGATATATAAACATCATGTGGAACTGGAAACTATTATTAAAATGGTATTGCCATTTGGAAAAGGACATTACCTATTAAAAGTCATATGCTCTTCAGTAGTTTATGAAAATAATATAAACAATTACAGCATTGATATATTACCATATTGAGTTCCTTTTCTTTTAGAGGCCTGTACTATTCAGAACGTGATGTATAAACTTCCTACAGTGATATAAGAATAAAAAGACACAGAGAAACTGTGTCAAGTATGCTTGTTTAAAAATTGTGGAGGGTAGTAATGAGAATCTATATTATGAACATGTACAATGATATGTTTAACACTTTCCCCGTTTATTTAAATTATCAGAGGGAATCTCTCTTGTAAACTAGTGTTTGGAGTCAGAAATTATTTTTGGATGCAGCGTTACCATTTACAAGCTTTCCAGCACTTTACTCCCCACTTTAAAATATGTCCCTTGAAGAGTTCATGCATAGTATGAGATATGCTACATGTTAGCTGCCTTGCATAGTTCCTTACCCTGTTCAGAGTTCCTGAAGAGAGAGGACTATTTCCTGATATAATTTTTAACATTTATATTTGTGAAGTAGATATTACAAATAATATATGTTGGACCTAGATTTTTAGGTATTAATGGATTACATTTGTAAAAATCTATTTTGCAAAAATTTGCAAACCTCAAAAATTGAGGCTTGTATTAGTCATAAATTCTGATTTCTTGATTTCAGTGTACTTAGCCATGGCCAAGACTTCAAAAATTAAAGAGTAATGTAAAAATATTTTTCCTTCAGTGTTTAACTTGATATTATATTTCTGTACTCTGTTCTACAGAAAAGGTAACCATTTTTACTATGCTGGCTTTCAATATTTATCTCCACTCTCCCAATAACTTATTATAGTTATAACACATATTTTTATGTCAATACAACTTATATTACATTTAGAAAATGCCCTACCTAGCTTCCTACAGTTTTGTGAAAGGTCATCAGTGTCAGCAGTGGAAGGTTTGGCAAACACCGGACTTTGCATGGTAATAATTCTGAAATTTATAGGAATTTCTGTAGATACAGGAGAGAACAACTTTCTTGATGTGTGGGGTGGATGTCCTTGAAAATTCTAACTTGATTTAAGTTGCACAAAATGGAAAATGTTTTCCTCATCCCTCAAAAGAATGTTGAGAGGCAATGGTGAGCATATGAATCCTTGACAGAGTTTTTTTTGGTGATGCAGTTAGTATTCACATTTTATTGCTTCCGCTACCTGAAGCAACCTGCGTTTCATTCACTAAACGCAGTATTCCTATACAAACACACACATTTCCAGAAAAAGTTCAACAGTTCTCATTTATTTTGGATTAAGATGCCTCATAATCGTTTGAAAAAGGTTAAAGTACTTTACTATTAAATGCTTTATATTATGTTTTTATAATAGCAAAATGAAATTTTAGCTTATATACGGTTAAATAATCTATATTTTCTACTCTTAATTTAAAGGCAAATTAGCCACCTTTAAACTTTCTTTTATTATATATATATATATATAATATTTATTGACCAGATATTGATGATTTTTTAAAAATTAACTTCTGCCTTGTCATTTACATTTTTGGCTAGTTAATTTTTTACAAGTTAGATATAATTAAGAATACAAGTGAGATATAATTAAGAATACATTTCTTTGAGATAGCAATTTTAATGTCATACATAACTACAGACATTTCCTTTTTAAAGTTTTGGCTCACATCTAGCAATGCTCAAGTCACTGAAGGTGCACTCAGGAATCACCCCTGGTGGAATTTGGGGCATATGTGGTGACAGGGGCAAATCAAGTTTAGTCACATATAAGACAAGCGCCCTCCCCATGAACTATTAGCCAGATACCAAATGTTGTTATTATTGTTGTTGCTGTTGTTGTTTAACGAGGCCAAGGCATAGGGTGTTTTAATGGATTAAGAAGGAAAATTGTCTAACTAACTTTAGGCAACTGTTGGAAAATTTGGATTGTCTTCATTGGAATGTTGAAATTTTTTTTAAATAGTTGCCATTCTGCATCTTCCAAAATCATTGAAGAAAGGCAATCACTAGATCACTAGACACCCGTTGTTCATCGATTTGCTTGAGTGGGTGCCAGTAACATTTCCATTTGACCCTACACGTTCCAGTGTAGCCCAATGGCATCTGCTTGCCGGAATACGTAAGAGCCTCAAACCGCTCATTCAGGGTCTTGACGAAGAAGTCTGACCATCTTGTAGGGGCGGCCACGTGATCTTTTGACATCCCGTGGGATCCAGTCAGTAATGGCTCTAGTCCAGTGTTCATCTCCAAATCGCATTACATGTCCAGCCCATCGATTTTTGAACATTGGCAAACGAGGCAGTGTCCTTGACTCTGAAACTAGCATGTGACTATGTAGTCACAGATAAGGAAAATTCAGTGTATTGTTGTTCTTTCATAGTCCCTGGCATAGCAAATTGAGTGTGGTTGCTAGAACTCTCAGCCTTTTTAGTTAGAGATAAGATGGTGTTGATGAATTTAAAACAGGTTCCATGTTTTACCCTTTCATTGAATAAACAAGCACCTTTAACAGTTCATTCACCACCAGAGGAGGATGTTTCCTTTGCTTTTATTTTTATCTAGGCCTTGCACTAGCTCCATGGAAATCACTTCTGGGACTCTTAAAATTGAGATCTATATATATTATATATACAAAGGCATTATGTATATCCTTTTGCCACATTCAAGCTCAGTTCTAGGCTGGTATTACATTTCCAGATTAGCATACGGCCCTCTGTCTTAGTAACCCTGACTCCCACAGGCTTGGGTTGATTCCCACCCCCGACAAGTACTCCGGTCCAGTTTTACCTGACCTTTTGATATTAGTATCTGCCGAGGAGCCACTAGGCCCCCAACAATACCAGAAAGTGAGTCCCCCTTCCCAGAGCCAGCAGGGAATGGATGAAAACTCAGTAATCCAGCGCAGTTTTAAAAAAGCTTTATATCACAGGTCGAAACAGTCCAAGAGCAGGTAAAAACTCTGGACTCTGGGTTCCAAGCTAGACCCCAGCCAGGTAGGCTAAGATGGCGCCACCGGGTTGAAGCCCAACAGAGAAAGGAGAGGACGGAGAAACAAAATCAAGGGAAGCCAAAAAGGCAAAAAGGGCCTCCTTCTGCCAGCTTATTTTATAGACAGAAATCGCCGAACTTCCCAGCCCAGCCCACTTCGGGCTATCTAGAGATGAATACAGGTAAACAACTCTATTGATTGCAGCACTTCAGGTGGCCTTCTGGTGTTTGCAAGCACCAGAGCTAATTCAAAGTCTCCCTTTGAGGGGCTGCAAGCTAAGTGTAGCTGGAACTTAAAGTAGGGCATCACCCAAAAAGTATCATACTATTTTTATTTATTCCATTGTGTAGATGTACCACAGTTTATTTATACAGTCATCTGTTCTCAACACACAGAGATTCTATATCTGAAATTTCTTAAAAGAAATCCTGCACTAGCCATGAAGGGCCAAGATGGACTTGCCCCCCCAAAACCAGATCATCCTTTTATTTCTTTTATTTTTCAAAAAATTTTATTCTGAATGAAATAAAGTATTTTATTGAGATTTAATTAAAAGACAGAAGACAAACGTTTAAATTTCTGGTTATTGTGAATAGTGCTGTTATGAACATAGAAGTGTAGATGTTGTTTCTGTTGTGTGTTTTGGCCTCCCAGAGTATATTCCTAGATGTGATATTTCTGGGTCATGGGAGCTCAATTTCTAGTTTTTTGAGGAATGTCCATATTGTTTTTCAAATCAGCTGTACCAAACAACATTCCCACCAACAATGGATAGAGTCACTTCCTCCCCACATCCACTACAGCACTGGTTGCTCTTTTGGATATGTACCAGTTTCTGTGGTGTGAGATATCTCATTGTTGTTTCAAATTGCATCTCCCTCATGAATAGTGATGATGAGCATTTTTTCCTATGCTTTTTGACCATTCAAATTTCTTCTTTTTGGATTTTCTGTTCATTTCTCTCTCCCCACTTTTTGATCAGGTTGGCTGTTTTCTTCTTGAAAAGTTCTACTGATATAGCATGTGTAAGAGAAGGGAGGGGAAGGAAGAGGAGGAGGAAGAGGAGGAGGAGAAGAAGGAGGAGGAGGGAAGAGAGAGAGGGAGAGAGAGAGAGAGAGAGAGAGAGAGAGAGAGAGAGAGAGAGAGAGCAAAAGTGCCTGCCATAGAGGCAGGCTGTGAAAGGGGTAGGGAATAAGGGAACATTGGTGGTGGGATATGTGTACTGGTGGTAGGAATGGTGCTGTAATTTTATATCTCATGGTGATACAGTATTTTTAAAAAAAAAAAAGGAAGATGTAGTTTTGGGGGAGTCCATTATGGCCCTTCATGGCTAGTGCAGGTTTTATTTTGAGAAATTTCAGATAAAGAATGTTCCCGACGACTTGAGAAAAAATTTTTCTGAGACTGAATGTTTAGAAGTACAATATATGACAAATTTAGCCAGCAAAATTATGCCAAGGGCAAGGGACAACTGTTGGAATCTGGCCTAGAGCATTTTTCTAAGTCATATTAATTTTCTCTGGCAATTAAACAAGTACTCAGAAGATCGATTTTTCTAACTTCCTGTGGCCAATGAGTGATAATGGCTGGTTCTTTTTTATGTGAGTTTTGTTTCTTCTGAGGAGGTCTTAGTAAAACAAACACTGTATCCATAGAACATATTTTCTTTACTCTGCTTAAAGAGAATACAAATAAATTATATTATTACTCACTAGTTGAGTAAACATTTTAGTGTCTTTTCCTGTGTAGCAATGCTTTAGATTTTTAAGTATCTGTAAGGAATCATTCCAGTAAGGTCATTTGAATATATCTGTACAGAGAGGGAAAGTGCTAAATTTCATAAGAAAGCATTGTCTTTCTAATTGCTAGCTGTCCAGGCATGATGGGCCCATCTTTGCTGAGTTGGTCATTGACTGTTGTAAATTATATGAATAATTGGGGAGCAAGTTCTAAAAAGTTGAAGATCCTTCCAGAATTCTTAAGTTGATAATTAAAGTCTGAGTATATCACGATCACGATCTTCCCGTTAATCATCTATTTGCTAGAGCGGGCACCAGTAAAATCTCCATATGTCCTGTCTCATGCCAGTAGAGCAAAGGGCATCGGCTTGTACAGGAATATAAAGAGCCTCAAACCATTATATTAGGTCATGGGAATGACCTAATACAATTGTTACTGGCATTTGGCATGTCAAATACAACATGAGCAGCTTGCTAGGCTTGCCGTGTGGGAGGCAATTAAACACCTCAAAAAGATTTGAACCGGGGGCGGTAGCGAGCCGGGCTGTGATGGGCAGGTCGGCTGGGTGGAGTTCTGAAGAGAGGGAAGTCCGGATGTGGAAAATGGCGGCGCCGTGGAGTGGGTGGGGGGGGGGTCGCTCTGGCTTGTTGTGAGGTTCTGCCGGGGTGGTGGGCCAAGGCTAGAACCCACCATGCCTCCCGACTGCCTCATGAACGGCTGGGCACAGGGAGAGCAAGGAACCGCTCTGCCCCATGTCTAAGAGTCTCTGGACCAGCATACCTGGGCCGGATTGAGGAAGAAACTGCGGCAGGGTGGGTGTCGATGATCCGGGCTGTGATGGGCTGGTCGGCTGGGTGGAGTTCTGAAGAGAAGGAAGTCTGGATGTGGAAAATGGCGGCGCCCGTGGGAGTGGGTGGGGGGGGGTCGTCTGGCTTGTTGTGAGGTTCTGCCGGGATGGTGGGCCAAGGCTAGAACCCACCATGCCTCTTGACTGCCTCATGAACGGCTGGGCACAGGGAGAGCAAGGAACCGCTCTGCCCCATGTCTAAGAGTCTCTGGACCAGCATACCTGGGCCGGATTGAGGAAGAATATATATATATATATATATATATATATATATATATATATATATATATATATATATATATATATAAAGTTTTGGGTGATGCTTAGATAATGATGGTGGAGCCACTCATGTTCAGATGTTCAGATAAATACTTTTGATTAAGGCATCACAGAGAGCTCTCCAACCTCTTCTGACCTGTGAGAATACCAAGAGAGAATGACTGTTTATATACCAGGACATGAACCTTACCAATAAAATAATATGCATTTGTAAGCTTGAACTAAAACAAAATTTGAGTTGTTGTTTGGTCTCAACCCAGAGATGTGCTTGGGGAGTATTCCTATCTCAGTGCTCATTGTTGCTCTAGGAGGCACTCAAGGGACCATGTGGTGCAGAGATCAAACTTATTCATTCAAAAATATGAGCTCAAATAGTTGAGCTCTCTCCAGCAAATGTTTATGTTTTAACTCATCCTGTCATTGATGACAGTGCATTTAGAATAGTCTGAGCTATAATAACATGAGGTGATATATGTAGTATTTTGTAAAGCTACATATATGAAATAATTTATAATCCTTATTTGGCCCCAACTTACTATTGAAACACTTTATCAAAACACTGTCATATTTCCCCAACCCTAATTGCAAATTTTCTTTGCCACTTACCCTTGCTTTCCCTTCCATTAGCAAAATTTTTGTTGTTGTTGTTCCAGAGTCCATCCTCTGTTTTTATCTTTTCTTCATTTTCCCCCTGAGTTTGTCTTTCTTTTTCATGGTTTTTTTTTCATTTCTTCCACTTGCAAAGCATGAGCTCTACCACAGAGCCACAGTACTGTTCCAAAATTTAGCACTTTATTTTATTTAGTTATTTTGCAGTCTATACCTCATGGTGTTCAAAGTCTGTGTTTTGCTTCTGCATAGGTGTACTCCCTCAGTGTGCTGACGATCAAACCAGACCTCCAGCATAAAATTATGAGCTACAAATCTCAAACCCATTTCTTTGACCCCTTTGTTTTATATATATTTGACTTAATAACTTCATTTCACTTCAGATTTCAACTCACATTATACTTTATGCAGCAACGTTACTGGTCTTGATTCTCACTGTGACTAATTTTATGTATAGGCACTAGTATCTACTTAAGTAAGTAGTAGGATACAATGCAGATATTAGTTTATGTTCAAAATGACTTGATCTTGTTTTATTCAATCAAAATTTTTATTAATATATTTGACAAAAATACTAAATATATGGTTGCCTTAAATTCTTTATCCCAATCATGTTAATATTCACATTTTTTGTTATAAAAGAACCATCGGAATTAGAGATCATCTAAAAGTGCTGTGCTCTTATCTGTTGGGGCCATCTGGGGTCCCCGACAATATCCTGGTCTATTAGACTCCCAGGTCACTCAGAGCCAATGACCATCCCCTCAGTCTAATGAACCAAAGGCCTGGACCCAGTTTAGAGAATCTAAAATCTTTACTTCTCCCAACTTCGCCTCCACACCAACTGCTATGCACACTCAGATTGACCATGTGATAACCAACCAGGTTCTGTTGACTATGTGCTCACTCAAACATGTGTATGTAGAGATCCATGAACCACAAGAGCTAAAAGCCTCTGTTGCTGCTGGGGGCAAGGTATCCAAAGGTGAAAACAAATGGCTCTTCTAGCCAGTGCCAATTCCCAGGGGCACCACGTCCCTCCATCCCATGCTTAAGAGATGCTAATTTAGAGCACTACTCTTCTCCCAAGCTAATAAACAATCATTTCAATATTATATCTAGTAATCTTATGTAAACACATTAAAGGGGCTCAGGCATATTAACTGCAACCGAGATTAAATATATAGGATGATTTCATGAGAGATCACATTGTATAATTCAAACTATGCTCACATGCCATATTTATTATCCTTCCTCTTTCTCAAGGTCCTATCTCCAATCTTGTTCTGCTCCAGGGCATTTCTTAAGTGCCCTGATGTGCTTCAAAGGCATTCAGGGCTTAATACCAGTAGGAAATATGAATTGATGTCCAGAAACAAATAATTCAGAGTCAACTAACTCACAAATACCTGCCCCCACTATCCTTTGTGTGTATACAAAAACAAAATCTCTTTGGCCTAAACATTTGGCCTAAGCATATGTAAAAGGCATATAGGAAGGAGAAAAACAATCCCTCACAAGCAATTGAAAAACCCAGGACTTATAGGTGGGGTCTAACCCAACAATTTAAAAGCTTCTGTAAACAAACTAAAATAGCTCCTGTGTCAGTATGCTTATTTAGTTGATGTAACTCAGTGTATACCCATTATTAGCTAATTTTCTTCTATTAGTCTGAAGGCATAAATTCAATAAATTATTCTATTTCTATATGAAATTCTTTGATGTAATACTCAATATCAAAGGCTAGGATGATATAAAACATTTAGAATATTGGTTAGTATTTTTAAAATAATGCTTCTATAGAGATGTGGATTAGTGCTCACTGCCACAGCACATGTAAAATACTAAAGATGAGGGTTAAAATTAATCATAAAAGTATATTTAATCTGCTGCATCCATACATTTTATACAAGAATGTAAATATCTAAATGACATGACTTGGTTATAATAATTGTCTCTAGATAGAAATTTATACCTACTAAAATTGCTGGATGAATAAAAGTTTCTATTGAAACTAATGATGATCAAACCAAGACTACTGTAAAGGTATGAGAGAAGTGAAAATGTCCTTTCCATTCACATTCATCATTGGGATTGACCTGAGTGAAAACTTGAACTTGTTAATGGATTTAATTGGAAAAAAATAGTCCAGATACTACATAGAGATAGCTTATAAAACCAAGCTAATCTATTATAATTTTTTTTTTTTTGCTTTTTGGGTCACACCGGCGACGCTCAGGGGTTTCTCCTGGCTCTGCACTCAGGAATTACTCCTGGCTGTGCTCGGGGGACCATATGGGATGCCAAGGATCGAACCCGGCCAGCACAGGCCTGCCGCATGCAAGGCAAACGCCTTACCCGCTGGGCTATCGCTCCGCCCCAATCTATTATAATTTTTACTCTTTTCACTGGACATTACCATGTGTCAACCATTTCATTGGACTACGAAGATGACTAAGGAGAAGGCCAGTCAGGTCCCTAATGTGAGTCATACCTCGTGTTCCATTGCATCTGGCCAATGACACCCAGCTTTTAGCTTATATTTTTATTTTTAGATTTTGGGTCATACTTAGCAATGTACTCAAGAATCACTCCTGGCAGTTACACCTGGTTCTGCACTCACGAATCACTCCTAGCAGTGCTCAGGGGATATACGGAATGTCAGGTATCAAAGCAAAGTCGGGTACATGGAAGGCAAACACCATACTCACTATACTATTGCTCTAGCCCCTCTTAATTTAATTTTAATCTCTTTCAGTAATGATCTCTGTCCTGATGACCTTTTGGCTCTCTAGTCACTATTTTATTTTCTTTTCCTGTTGCAGATTAATTCTCAGACTCTTACCAGAGACTTAGTCTGTGAATTAGTTTTACCCGATGGACTTAGTTCTTTAATCTGCCCAATGGTTTCAGCAACCATTCAAAGAGTTCCAAATTTCTCCCATAGAGGTATATACTAGTTCATCAGCACCATTTTTGATATTAAGAAGAAGCCATATAGATAATGAAAGGATGTAAAATTTTGATCAGATAATTTTATTATTTTATTATATTTTATTATGATATAGATTTTCCTTATAGCCCTACAGTTTATCCAGAGGTTACATTCTAGCAAGGTATATATATATATATATATATATATATATATGTTTATGTGTGTATGTGTGTATATATATGTATATATGTCACTATCACTATCTTCCCGTTCATCATCTATTTGCTCGAGCGGGCACCAGTAATATCTCCATATGTCTTGTCTCATGCTAGTAGAGCCCAGGGGCATCTGCTTGCTCCAGGAACATAAAGAGCCTCAAAACATTATATTAGGTCATGGGAATGAACTAATATAATTGTTACTGGTATTTGGCATATCGAATATGACACGGGCAGCTTACCGAACTTGCCGTGCAGGTGGCATACTCTTGTAGTCACCTCTAAATATAGCATTTATTGATTAACCGCGGGGTTGCAAGTGGCCATGCGAGCCTGGCTGTGATAGGCTCGTCTGCTGGGTGGAGTTCTGATGAGAGGAAAGTAAGATGTGGAAAATGGCGGCCCTCATGGAGTGGGGGTGGTCGTTTGGCTTGTTGTGAGGCTCTGCTGGGGTGGCGGGCCAGGGCTAGAACCCGCCATCTCTCCCGGATGCCTCGTGAGTGGCTGGGCACTGGGAGAGCAAGTAGCAGCTCTGTCCCATGTCTGTAAGTATCTGGATCCTATATATGATTGTATAGTTCAATTTAAACATATCTCTTCTGTTCTAAGCTGTTTTTCAGAAGGATTTCAGTCTTTGTTAAGATCTGGAAAAGTATTTATGTCTAGAGTATACTACTTTTTATTTTTGTAGCGTGGTTCTTCTGGGCCTTCAAGTATTAATGATTTTGCATTCCCTATAATATTTCCTGTTAAGTATTTGAAAAATGGCATTGTACTTAAGTGTGCGATTTACTCCACAGCTGATTCATCTTAATGTTTCTAACAAAAAAGAAAAAGAAATCCAATTGTTAAGTTATATTTTTTGCCTCATCTAACTGAGCCGTGCCATGGCAAGTATCATTTTCAGTAGAACACATTTTAAATATAATGATGGCTTCCTTAACTTTTGTGGAGCAGAAATTAATTCAAAGCCGAAGTTCCTGATTAATTTCATCGTATATTAATAACATACAGCTAATTAAATTTCTGTTGAAACATTGCTTCTACATGTTGTGATTTTTGAATACATTTTATTTTGATAAAATTTAATAAAAAGGGCTTGTATGCTAACAATGTTTGCTTTAATCTTTATTAATAATCAATTACCTTATGGAAAAATGCTGTTTATTTTTAACAACCATATCAATGTGTTTTGCAGATATAGTGTGTCAAAATAATGCAAGGGATAATATTATCTTTGCTAACTAGAATAATACAAAAATGATATGTTATATGGAAAACCAATATAATATATATTTATTCAATTTTCACACCATGGCATACAATATTGTTAACTGTAGTGTGTCTTGCATAAATCATTTCAGCAGCAAAACCTCCACAAGAGTGTTCCTTCATTATTGTTCTTTTAACTCTAGTCTTATCACAATCCCCACCCTACCTCCTATGATGAACTTTCTAGTGAAGACCATTTCTGTTTTTGTTGCATTTGGTATTTGTTTTTCCCTACTATGTTCTCTGTATCCCATATATGAGACAGATAGTTCTGTGTATTTCCCTTTCCTTCTGACTAACTTAGCTCAGCACAATACTCTTCAAATACATTCATGTACAAGAAAATTATATTCAATATAATATTTTATCTTATATTGAACTATAAATGTTATACAATATGTTCTTATCTTTCCCTCTTGAGTAATATCCCATTGTGTATTTCTGTTATGGTTTCTTTATCCAGTTATCTGTTCTTTGATACTTGTTTGTTTTCAGCATGGTATATGTAACTAGTGCTGCTATAAACAGAGGAGTGAAATTGTCTTTTCTAAATATTTCTGAGCCTTTGGGACAGATATCAGAAAGTAGAATTTTTGGGTCATATGGAGATTTAATTACTAATTTTTTGAATTTAGAAATTTCCATTCTGATTTCCAAAAGACTGCACTAATCAACATTCCCACCAGAAGTGAATGTGGATCCCTTTTCTACACATCCAGAGAAACACTGATTATTTAGGTCTCTGTGTTCCGCACGTCTGATTGGTATCACATGTTTTCTCATTATTTTGATTTAAATATATTCAGGACCACACACACTGGTGTTTGCAAGGCTCCATATGTGTACCTAATGCTGCTTGGGGAGCATGTGCTGCCAAATATTGACCATGGGTCCATTTGCATGCATGGTGTTAGCTTTAACCCTTATTCTTTTTATGGCCTTGCTACAAGAGATCAAGAACATTTTTTCTCAGTTACTCTTCACATTATTTTCTTTATAATTCAAAAATTGATTTTCTCTTAATAAGATACTTAAATTTTTATATAAATTTGTGCTGCTAAGCAATTACAGATATTAAAGAAAACAAAGGCTATCAATATATCAGGAATTAAGAAATGAATTAAAAAAATCAGACGATGTGATCTTATCCTTAGAATATTGCAATCTTTTCTACTGGGATTTGACATGTAGGTAGATACACTAGTGTCCAACATTTTAATAGTAATATTGCCACATGATATTTTCTTTGCATACTGTGTTGTAGTTTTGAGATATTTTATATCGATATAATTTATTCTTTACAATAAGACTGAGCTGAACTATTACAATACAGTTTTCCGTGTAACATAATTATTATTAGATCATTTTACATCTGAAGAAACTGAAACTAAGACCAAATGAGGGGTTGCTGAGATCAGTTTTTCATGGTAGCATTCTCTGCACCTCTGTACCAGTTAGTAGCAGTCATACACCATTTAGTGTACCCAGTGATCTTTGACATTTACAATTTCCCACTCATGTTTTGCAATATCAACATGGAGGAAATTTATCTCAGAAACTTTCTCTACATGTGCTCCTCATCTCCTGGAGACTTCTCATGGTTAATAATACCAACATCTTTAAGTAACCCAAACAGAAAACTGTAGCTATATTATGAAAGTCTTTATTCTTTTATCTCCTATCCCTTTTAAAAGTATCTCCCCAAGGAGGACACCATAATCATTATCAGTATTTTTTTTCTAGAGGCTACCCCTGACAGAACCGCCCACAGCATTCGACAAGCAGTGTGCCCATCCAATCTCACTTGGAATGCTGCCATATCCCACCTTTTTTTTTCCTGTTTCTAATATCGTTCCTTTACAGCCCAATACAGTTGTCAGTGACCTGATTAAAATGTAAGATCAAATCTTGCACACTTATATAAATCTCTCTAGTGGATTTCCATCTCATATAAAGAAAAATTAAAATCCTAACAAAGACCAAAAAAGTATATATTTGATCTTGACCTATACTAGATTCTTTTTAAATGTTTTAAACTATGTATAGATGAATGAACATGGAAAGGGTGAGATTTATGCAAAAGAAATACCTTTACATTCAATAGCACCTATAATAAGAGAGACCTAACAATTAAAAATAATGGGAGGGGCTGGGCGATAGCCCTGTGGGTAGGCTGTTTGCCTTGCGTGCAGCTGACCGGGTTAGATCCCATATGGTCCTTTGAGCACCGCCAGGAGTAATTCCTGAGCAAAGAGCCAGGAGTAACCCCTGAGCATTGCCAGGTGTGACCCAAAAAAGAAAAAAAGTTTAAAAAAAGAATAATGGGAATGAAGTCAGGGAAATCGTATAAAGATATTAGGTATGATGTTTGATAGAACTTTATTAGGTATGATGTTTGATAGAACTTGGGGCCGGAGCGATAGTCCACTGGGTAGGGCATTTGCCTTGCATGCGGCAGGCCCATGCCAGCCTGGGTTCGATACCCGACATCCCATATGGTCCCCAGCGCACTACCAGGAGTAATTCCTGAATGCAGAACCAGGAGAAACCCCTGAGCATTGCGGGTGTGACCCAAAAAAAGCAAAACAAACAAACAAACTCAATGCTATGATGAATCTCATAGTGTTGTCATTTAACTAAGCACATTGTAAAGACCATGTGTGTTTACTTATGGTCTACTTTTAATTGTACAGATTAATTTTGATATACTTATTATTTAGAGGTTGGAAATAATTACTTGAATAAGATAGAACATATAAATGATGATTTGAAAACTATTTTTAAAGATTTAGGATCAGATGGGCATGAGGCATGGGGAAGAGGTAGATTTCAAGATGATTTTCTTACACTAATAGAAGGAATTCTAGAGAAGCAAGATATGGAGAGTAGAAACTCATGATTTAGCTTCAGACAAATATATTCTAAGAGGTGTAATGTTATTGAAAGAAAGCATCAAGAAGCCCAGAAGTCTGGATCTGGGAGTAAGGTTGATATTTGTGAGGCATCGAAGAGTCTTACAATATCTAAATATGAGGTATACCCTAATCCATTTTCACTCCAAATTTAATGCTCATGTAACAATTTTACATATTTTATTATATGGCTCACTGCTAGAATAGTTGTAGAGTAGTTGTGGAGTGAATTTAATATACATTAAGCCAGATCACTACTGACGATTGTGTCCCCAGGATCCTATTTTGACTAGTGAATTATCTACCACTGTTTAACCTGTTTAGTGTTATAATTAAACATGTGTTTTATCTTTTACGAGAGAGAGAAAGATATAACATTGTAAATATACAAAAAAAAGCATAGGCTATAAAGGAATAAAATAAATTCTGGTGATATAGTAAGGGTTTTGAAGCATACTTTCTTGAAACTCATCCCAATTAAATTCCTGATCATTGCTAAATATAGCTCTTGAGACCACCAGCAGAGCCAAATCTGAGCTCTTGTATTGATCTGCTGGCCTAATTGGCCAAGAATCATTGGGAAGGGTCCCTAGATCTGATCAATGCTTTGGAGATACACACAAAATAATAACCAGTTGACTAAATACTAATGAGGTTTTAAAGTGCTATCATTATGAGTAATTTAAATTTCTTGCATTTTAAAACTGTTTTATATATTTTATAGCATTTATATTTTCTGATGTAATAGCGATCACATGTAAATGAGGTTATAGCAAAGTTGCATTTAACCCCTCCCAAAATTGCAGTCTTTTAAACCATTACTTCAAGAATAATAAGTAAATAAAATGTATCTATTAATCTCAAAATATTTCTCTCCTACATTTTATTTCAAGTTTTTTTAAATGCTTCCATTTCATTGTTGTTATTGTGATATCCAGAAGTCACACACACACACACTAAGTCATGATGTGTCAGTAACTGAGGAGTCAGGTCCATCTTTGGCTGTGAAGTGCCAAAACTCAAATTCATGACCTTATACTTTTGAAGCATCGCTTTAGCACTGAAATCTTCCTTTGTTATCATTTCCCTATCCCTTAATCAAGAAAAAGAAATCTTCCTTCCCTTTGCCAGAATGTGCTACTTTCATAGTAAAATATTTCTATGAAGATGCATAGTGAAATTTAGAAGGAACATTTTACTTCAGAGTTTTTGCAATTAGTATAACATCTTTTTATTCCTAATGCATTAAAATGCTTGGAAGACAGTTTTAAAAAACTATGAGATGGATCGAAATGAAATCAATTTTAGCATATAGAAAATACATGACACATTTTAACGTTCAAAACAAGGATAGAAATTCATCTTAAAATTCATCTTATCACTTGTATCACTTGTCTTCCCTTTGTTCATCGATTTTCTTGAGCAGTCAACGGTAATGTCTCCATTCATCCCTGTTGTGTGCTAGTGTAGCCCATGGGCATCTGCTTGCTCCAGGAGCACAAAGAGCCTCAAACCATTCCTTCAGGTCATGAGAATGAGGCCTATTATTGTTACTGTTTTTGGCATATCAAATACGACACTGGTAGTATGCCAGAATCTGCTAGGTGGGATACTCTCAGTAGTAGGTAGATTCTAAGTTCTTGCATTTGTTGATGAATTGCATGGCCACTTTGAGGCCTCGTGAGACTGGAAGAGCAGATAGCAGCTCTGCTATGTATCTGTGTCTCTGGTTCAAGCATACCTGGGGTTGAAATAGGCTTCTCTAGGGTGGGTCTCTAATGAGCTGGACTTGAGATCGGCTTTTTCTTGGATGGAGCTCTGATGAGCTGTGGAGTCCAGATGTTGAAAATAGCTGCCATCATGGTGCAGGGGGTCCTCTGGCTTCTTCTGAGGCTCTGCTGGGAATTCATCTTATAATATGGGAAAAATCAAGCTTGCCAAGATGGCTAATGTAAATATGAGTTTTCACAGAAACTCTATAAAGAATAAGTGTTTCATTTTTCAGTTTTATTTAATCATTTTAGCCTCTGAAATGTGCATTTTATTGTATCATAGAAATATCAATGACTTTATTAACAAGTTTATCTTTCATTTAAGAACTTTTTATGTAAATGGAATATTTGTTTACTTTTTAAATTCTCTGCATGTGTTTCTTTTATTAATTTTTTGCATGCATTATAGTCTTCAGTTACATCAATTACTATTTTAAAGGAACAGATTTTTTCTATACATATCTGAAATAATATGTTTTGAAACACTATTTTACCCCTAGAAAAGTAAGTGGTATATAGAGGTTTCACTAGGTTAGACCATATAAACTGGGAAGGTTGACGTAAGAAAAGTTAAATAGACCCATAATAGACCCATAATTCTATTCTTAGTGATTATTGTGTCAGTAACACTCTGTTTTACTTGTGAATATTTTGATTCTTATATTTGTTTTTTGTTTTCTTGGGTCACACCTGGCGATGGTCAGGGGTTACTCCTGGCTTTTCACCCAGGAATTACTCCTGGCAGTGCTCTGGGGTACCATATGGGATGCAGTGGATCAAACCTTGGTCAGCTCTGGAAAAGGCAAATGCCCTTCCCGCTGTGCTATTACTCTGGCCCTGGGTTGTGAATATTTTGACATTGAGGCAACACTGACAATATTTCTGCTGCTCTGAAAGTTTAGAAGCAAATTAATTTTTCAAAACACTACTGGAAATTTAATACACATATTAATTGATATTTAACTTTAAGCGGTGAATTTGTTTCTTAAAAAATTAATTACCTTAGCCTCCATTTGGGTTAATTATGAAGCAATATCACTTCAAATTAAAAGGAAATTGGTTTTGATTTAATTGCCATTTAATAACATAGGTAAGTTTCTTCCACTTCAAAAATCCATCATCAAGAATTTACTTTCTCCAAAGATTCCTCACATATTTTTATCGTTTAAGGGAGTGGAATCTGGGAACAAATGTGGATAATGAAAATATATTAAAAGTAAGGTTTTTAGGAGACTGAACAGACTGTACAGGTTTAAGGCACTTGCCTTTTAAGAAACCAACCTTTCTTGGATTTCCATTGCCATATCTCTAAACGGCATGTCTGGGTTCGTACTTAGTGGACACTGCTATGTGACAATGTAGGACCTTGAGTATCAATAAGGTGTCCCTGGTGGTACTCAGCACCGCACACCCCATTCAGAACTCATGCTTGGATTCAGAATTGAACCTCTGATTTAATTGGCAAAGAATTATAGAGTGGCAACACAACCACGGATCACTGGTGTGAACCCCACCTGTAATGAAATAAAGAGAAAAGGGGGGGAGAAAAGAAGTATCAGATAACAAAAGAAAGCAAAAGAAAGAAAAAAGGGAAAACAGGGAAAGAGAGAAAGAGAAAAGAAATAAGTTACCTATAGAATTTGGAATGCAGAATTAAATTAATATTTTCATAACCATTAGAGAATCTGTTTAACACAATGAGACAAAGATTCAGTATCAGGTAGAATACTGGTAGGAAATTTGGAAAAAATGCTGTAACTTTACCATACACAATAAATGGAATCCCCTAAACATATATGTGTGTGTGTGTAGATAGATAGATAGACAGATTTTTTAATTTTCCTATTAAGTGAAGTGTTAAATTATTAAAAATTTTCCTTTTGAAAATAATTTTACTAGAATATTAAAATTATATTGAAAATTTTAAATGTCAATGTTTAGTGTCCTGGCACATATGCTCTTTGAAAAGTATATACATATTTTATACTTCACTATATCACTTGATCACTTGACATCCCGATATTCATCCATTTGCGGGAGGGGTGCCAGTAACATTTCCATTTGACCCGATCATGTGTCAGTGTAGCCAAATGGCATCTGGTTGCTTCAGGAATATGAAGAGCCTCAAACCATTTGTTCAGGATCTTGATGAAGAAGTCTGACCATCTTGTAGGTGGGTGGCCACGTGATCTCTTGGCATCCCATGGGATCCAGTCAGTAGCTGTCAAGTCAAGCGGTCATCTCGCATTACATGTCCAGCCCATCTAATTTTCGATGCCTTGGCAAACGAGACAACGTCCCTGACTCTGGAACAGCAATGGAGGTCAGAGCTCTGGATTCCTTCTTTCACTGGAGTGAGGCGTGATATTCGAAGCATAACTCTTTTGATTCCTCTTTGGGGAGACCAGAATAATAGCATTCTCATCCTGCTTTCATAGGGCTCAGGTCTATGAGCCGTATGTATGTATATATATATATATATATATATATATATATATAGATAGATAGATAGATATATGTATATATATATATATATATATAATGATATATATATATATATATATTATGATACCAATATTCAAGACCAGGCAAAAGATGGATTAGGCGGTCTTGTCAAAAGTGGAATAAACCACAAGTGTGTGGGAGTCCGAGGTTGATGTGGGTGGGCCTCACGTGTGACATATGTGAAGGGGAGAGAGATGGCCGCTTTCTCCCCAGCTGCCTCTTCTGCCTGGGACCCACTGAGCAGGCTATGGACTGATAAAGTCTGGGATGAGCCTCTGCACGGTGTGGACTTGAGCCTCACCACGCCACGAGATGGCCATCAAGTCACACCTGATGTCTGCTTAATCTCAAGGCACATGAGTTGATCCCTACCACCTGAGATTTCTCGGGGAGCCATGGACTCAGGCTGGAGAGAGGAATTGCTCTTTGCAGGAAAGGAAAGTCAGCCCTAGGACTTACCCAGGGTTTCCTCAGGGTTCTTATCTTCCTCACAGAAAAATAATTTTCAGGAGTCAATGAGCAGTGAAGTAAAACAGATTTCATTAAGGTTTTAGGGTGGAGATGGAGGAGTGGGGAGAGAGAGAGAGAGAGAGAGAGAGAGAGAGAGAGAGAGAGAGAGAGAGAGAGAGAGAGAGAGAGAGAGAGAGCACATCTTAAGAGGGGAAATGCAGGCAACACACCTTCTTGGGCACAAGTGCTAAGCCACGTGGGCTCAAGCAGCACATGGGCTCAGGCAGCATATGTGTGCTGTCCTTTGTTCAGGACAGCTTTTATAGATTTCTTCCCAAGCTACTCCCATATGGGGCTCAACCTTGTTTAAAATTCATGTTGGGCCGTTGCCAAGGGGAGATTTTGGGAGAGGTCTTCTTTTAAAATCTCCTTTTCTTGACCTCTGTTTCTGCTGGATCTTCTGTTTTGGATTATAGCCAGATTAAGGGATGGGCAGAGAAAGGTTGATCCAGTTCCCTCAGGGTTTGTTGTTGGTTAATGGGTCTCATCAAGTCTTGGTTCCTGGTTCCACAAGGTGACTCTGGACAGACTTAGGGCAATAATTCATTGCCTTGTGGGTCACCCCTGTCTGCCTGCCTACATCAATTCCCCTAGAGATATCACCCCCTTAAATCTTTAAAGAGAAACTGGTCCAAAGGTCTGTCTTCTGTATTTGCTTCCTGCTGACAAAAGGGTCTTGTTACCCTGCTTACAAGGTGTGAAATCTTCTTACTACCTTAGTTTAAATGGGGCACAGGTGATAAATGAAAATTTGGTCATTGAAGCTTTCATCATCTGTAAGACAAAAAACCAAATAAATTAGTCTAAGGAACATTACTTTGATATGATTAGACCCTGGAGGAGTAAAAAGTCCCTTTTGCCCCAGTGAGGGCAGAATTGTTTGCTGTTATAGAAAACACAAATTTTAAATGTAACACAAACGGAAGCGAATGTACTGCATCCAGAGTTTTCTAATAGAGACACCAAGCCACCTCTCTGTCTTTTTGTATATACAACATAGAAAATTCTCGACCCTTCCACTGAACGTGTCAATAGGAGACAATAGATAACTATAACCTGAATATTTGAGCATTTGCATGAAGTCAAGTTGCCAATCCTTATCCTTAAGATTTATGACGCATAAAGCGGCAGTTCTGAGTTACTTACTCTTAACTTCCCTGTTCAGTCCCTTCCCATGAATGATGTTTATTCACTAATTTTTTTTTTTTTTTTTTGCTTTTTGGGTCACACCCGGCGATGCTCAGGGGGTTACTCCTGGCTCTGCACTCAGGAATTACTCCTGGCGGTGCTCGGGGGACCATATGGGATGTCGGGATCGAACCCAGGCAGGCATAGGCGGGACACGTGCAAGGCAAATGCCCTACCCGCTGGGCTATCGCTCTGGCCCCTTCACTAATGTTATTAAATACAATACACATTGTTCCTCTTTTGTAGAGTATTCTGGATTAAAGGTATTGGTACCATGTAGGCTTAAGAACCAAACGCTGTTAAAATTTTTATTCTCGCCAAATGACTGTGTGTGAAACTATAAGATTGTTTAAACTTATATTGCTTAATTAGTAGATATTGTAATTTTGCCATTGACTTCTTTAGGTTAATCTTACATGGAATCATGTCATACAAAAGTATCTTGTATTTAAAATTTCTGCAGGTAACAGTTGCAGAAATCTAACTAGTAGTCTTTGATAAAGTTGTTTAAAAAATTTTAACACAGGATGATATAGTACTTAGTCTAATGTATAATTAGGAAATGTATAAAATATTCAGTAAAATACATTTTCTAAAATCTACATATTCAGCAGCATATGTAATTTACCTACTATCAATGGCTTTACTAACCACACAGCACTTCCCTTTTGTGCAATTGTTGAGAATTTGTAAAAGCCAAAACCATCAATGTAATTTACTCTATCAGTGTTGTCAGTATTTGCATACATCACCAAGTGATCTCCCATTAAATGTTTAGAGACATTTTGTGCATATGAAAAATTATATTTTCTATAATTTTAATAATATTTATATACCTCTATCATTTTACCATATAAATTATACTTGTTTCCCATAACTTAGATGATAGGCCTTTAATAAATATTTTGTAATTCTATATGTTGTTTGTTTTAGTATTAGTGGTTTCTAGTTCAATATCTTCAGTTTGGTTACTTCAGATTTTACTAGTATCCGGAGGCCTACCAAAAACTAAAACAACTTACCTTTTTTTTTCTGCTAAAGTTACTTCCTACAAAAATAAGAAAATTTTGTTGATTTAGTGAATTATTTGTTCCATAAAATTCAAGTCCTCGAATAATTCTCAATATCCAAAGACTAAGTTTAGCCTCCCTTGAGATGGTCTTTGGCTGCTCTCCTTTAAAAATTAGCTTGTGTTGGTTCTCTGATTGTCAAATAGATAACTATAATGCCCTCTACTTGAGCCCATTCTTGAATAATTCCTTCATGCTTTGACTACTTTACAATGCAACGATTCTTTTCTGGCAGTGAACGGCACAGAATACATTAAGCACACATCCTACATTCTGAACTGCTTTCTGTTTACTTTGAATTGTAATTCAAGGCATTGAAGTCAGATGCTAAGTCTCTGGACATTTAGATCCTAGTTTTGTCATATTTTCTGAAGCCCATTTTTTCTATGCTGCAGCAGAGAGAAGCTTGGAATTAGGAAAATTCATGCATATTATTAGGCATTAGGAAAGAAAGCAGTGATATTCTTTTTCTCTTCCCCAGAGAAACATTATAATATGCTTCTTCACACAAAGAATAGGATAAAGATCATGCCAGTATTAAAGCCAATTTAGTAAAAATTTGACTTCTGATGCTTTGTTCTCTTTCTAAATTCTTCAAGAATATTTATTTTGTTTTTCCCTTGTATTTAACTATTACATATAATTTGCTTTTAAATAGTTTTTCCTAAAGAAGAGTCATGATAATTTTAATAATCTAAATTTTGAAAGGAAAATATTGTGTGCTTAAGTGATCTGTATCACTAAACAGAGGAAAATTGTATATAAATCATAAATATGACCTAATAGATGATGAATATGGTCCAAGTACCCCAAATATAATAATGATAATAGTAAATTATATTAATACATATGATAAATGAATTCTAAAAAATCCTAAATACACCATAAATACTAAACTGTACTCTAAATGGAGTGCTAAATATGAAATATACACTGCCAGAGTAATTTAATTTTGATTCAGCAATAGAAGTAGCCTAGCCTGGATAGAGCTTTTTAAAAATGCACACTATGTTTTATATACAATTACTTAAAATATTATTATTATCACTTTATTAAAATTGACCAGTGACATATATATAAATTGTGTCACTAAATGGTATGTATTTGCTACTGAGGTACCCCTTGTCCCCTAAATATATATTATCAAATATTAAATCTAAAATAATCAAGCACTTAGACGTAAGATAAAAATTAAAACATGTGAAATTATCAGAAAAACAATTTCTATAAGTGGTTGCATCAATAAAATTTAAACTAAAAAGCACTCTGTAAAGTTAAAAACACTTTTAACCCAAAACTTAAATGAAAGAAATGTAGGAGGAAAATATACAAATAAAAGGGAACTTAGATACATGAAACTCTTTAAATTTAAACTTCATTTGTATTTAGCACAAAAAAAAGGAAATATTAAAAATAAGAAAAACCTGATATTCACTCATGGAAATTTATATACTGATTTGACTTTGTTCATATAATGCAGTTTTTACTATCATACATAATAATGGAAACATTTATATTTTGGCAAAGTGCTATTGATACATATTGAAATAATTATAGAGAGAATTTAGAACCATGGAGGCATTGATGAAACAATTTTGACCATAAGTTGTATATTTTTGAGCATCGTACTTTTCTCCGTATTATGTGTTTGATTAAATTTGTCGTGTAACAGGTTTTTTGAATGAAGCTGATTTTTATTAGAATGGTATTATCTTTAGGTTACCTATTTTAATATCACTCCACTGTGGTGCATTTATGTTAGTTATTAATCTTGCTTAAAACTGAATAAAAATAGTATTTGTTGAAATATCTAATGATAATGAAGTTTGTAGTTCATGTAAATTAAAATATAATTTATATAGTTAAATATTAAGAGGAAGAGAAGAATATAAAAGTGCAATATATAACATAGTTGGAGCTATATTTTAGATATAAAATTCAGATGATGTTTGAAGATAGAAAACCAGGGCTTGTGATGTGTAAAAGAAGAGAGATAGAGATGCAGAGACAGAGAATGTGACAGAGAGAAAAAAGGAATAAGGGGGTAACTGCTATTGAGGGAGCCTGAGGGTAGGCGGGAGGGGATGTGTACACTGGTGGTGGGAATGGGAAACTGGTAGAGCGATGGGTGCTGGAATACTGTATTACCAAGAACCAATATGAACACCTTTGTAATTGTATGTCTCATGGTGGTATAATAAAAAATTAAAAAATATATAAATAAAATTAAAAAAAAAAAAGAAAACCCAGACTTGACCTGATTTATGGAGCATTTTTCTTGGTGTGTGAGGTTCCGTCTAAAACCCTTCTGATTCCCTGGACCATTAATGTATTGTCTACCACTGACGGCCAGAGGATCCCAACAATCATCATTAAGAGTGACTGAAAATGCTCAATACAACTGACAGTAGGCCCTATAAAAAAGAAAGGAATAGAGAAATAATCGATATTTTTCAGATCCTTCTATTCGTGTTATTAAATCAGTCAATACATCTGAGCCTCAACTTCTTTTTCACTTTCCTCCTATTAAAACGATGAGGAATACTTTCATGAAAAAAATCTTGTGGACATTTACTTTTTTGTGAAAGTGCTTAATATGTAACATGTCCCAGCCTTTATAGAATACACACTTTGTTATAAATGTTATTATACATTTACTGATTTACAGTATCCTGAGATAAAAAGTAGCAATTAATTTGTGCCTGTTTATACTGTTTTTTTTTACTTTTTACTTTTTTATTATACCACTGTGAAACATACAATTACAAAGGTGTTCATAATTGGTTCTTGGTAATACAGTATTCCAGCACCCATCCCTCCACCAGTGCCCCATTTCTACCACCAATGTACCCCTCCCCTCCCCCCCCCAGGCTGCCTTAATAGCAGGTACCCCAGTTTCCTCTCTTTCTCTATCTCTCTGTCTCTGCATCTCTCTCCCTCTTATTTTACACATTGTGGCTAGCCCTGCAGATATTTAGAGTTTATCACTTAAGTCTCTTTGTGTATATTCAGTGGTGAGTTTTAATCTCCCATTACCATTTCCCATATTTAGTAAAACACTGGTATTTATTTATATCCTATTAATGAATGCAGTCATTCTATATCTGTCCTTTTCCTTCTGACTAATTTCACTCAGCATGATAGACTCCATGTCCATCCATTTGCAGGTAAATTTCATAATTTCATCTTTTCTGACAGCCGCATAGTATTCCATAGTGTAGATGAACCACAGTTTCTTTAGCCAGTCCTCTGTTCTCGGGCATTTAGGTTGTTTCCAGATTCTAGCTATAGTGAATAGCGCAGAGATGAATAAAGAAGTACAGATAGTGTTTCTGCTATGTGTTTTTCGGTCTCTAGGGTATATTCCCAGGAGTGCTATTGCTGGATCAAATGGGAGCTCAATATCTAGCTTTCGGAGGAATGCCCATATTGTTTTCCCAAAGGGCTGGACCAGTCGGCACTAACAAGCACTGTACTATATTATTTTAAAGTTTTGAGAATACTGCTTTTCTTGTATTATATGAGACAGACTTTCAGTGAAATGAATAATTTTATTTTAAATATTTCCACACGCAGTAAATTCTTAAGTGCACTTGTGTTTGCTTTGAACCTGTGCACTTTGTTGGTTATATATCAGATCACTGTATCACTATCTTCCTGTACATTATCAATTTGCTGGAGCGGGCACCAGTAACATCACAATATGTCCTGTCACATGCGAGATAGCCCAAGGGCATGATCCCATTCCAGGAACATAAAGAGCCTCAAACCATTCCATCAGGTCATGGGAATGAGGTCTAAAATTGTTACTGGTATTTGGCATGTCAAATGCGACACGGGTAGCTTGCCAGGCTCTGCTGTACAGGTGGGATACTCTAGTAGTCACCTCAAAACACGAGCAATTATTGATAAACTGCATGGCCACTTTGCGGTCACGCGAGCCGAGCTGTGATCAGCTCTTCTGTTGGGTGGAGCTCTGAGGAGAGAGGAGTCTGGATGTAGAAAATGGTGGCCCTAATGGTATGGGGGGGTTCCTCTGACTTCTTGCAGAGGCTCTGCTGGTGTGGCAGGCCAGGGCTAGAACCTGCCATCTCTCCCGGATGCCTCGTGGTCAGATGGGCACAGGGAGAGCAAGTAGTAGCTCTGCCCCGTGTGTTTGAGTCACTGAATCGGCATACCTGAACTGGCCTTGAAAAAGGCTGCTGCGTGTGGGTCACTGATGTGCCGGGCTGTGATCAGCTCTTCTGCTGGGTGGAGCTCTGAGGAGAGGTGAGTCTGGATGTGGAAAATGGCAACCCTCATGGTGTGGGGTCAGATAGTGACAGATATTATTTTCAATCAATTTGATAATAGCCACCATTTCTAATATCTGGTACAGTGTATTTATTTCAGAATTTCTGGTGTTTCCGTATAAGTACATAGGATTCTTGCAACAAGCCTGGGTTTAAACCCCTACTTCCTATATTGTTTCCCAAGCACCACTAGAAATGGTTCCCAAGCACAAACCCAGAAATAATAGCTGAGCATCACCAGGTGTGAACCCAAAACGTGAAAAAAATAAAAATTTTAAAGATTCTAAGAAAAATATCGTGTAAGAGACCATTTTCTAAAATATTTCTATTGTGTTTAAATAATTAAGACAATTTTATGGTGATATTATTCTTTGAAAACACATGTGCTCTTCTAGCCTTTTCATAAAAGTAATGAACTCAGTTTATTTCACTTATGCCAGGTGTCTTCTCATAAAGATTTTCATAGGAAAGAGCTTAAAAAGGTCCAAATTAGGCTCCCTCTAATTCATTAGCATCTTAATACAGGTGGAGTGATAAAATAGTTGTAAATATATTTCCTGCTAATAATGAGCATGGAAGTTTATTAAGCCAATTAATTTGTTGCCTAATTATTTGAGAAAGATTTAGAAGAGATGGAATTTGAAATAGGTGAATAAATTGAAATTTCACTAAACGCATTAGTAATAAAATTTGATTTTGATGTTTAATGTAAGACCAAGAAAATAAGGATTTTTTTCTCCTCAGGGAAAATATGAAAAGGGTGTTGGCTTCTGAGCAATAGAAGCCATTTCATGTCAATTTTCTCAGAGGCAATTGTATTGCGGAGCACAAGAGAGTAATGATGAAAATGGATGAAGAATGTATCAATAGTACAGGATAGATAGATGACAAATAAACATTTCTGTAGTTAATAAGGTAAACATGTAAAGAAAGTATGAAAATTAAAACCTCACAATATAATAAGATATAGTGTATGATATAGACAGAGAAGATTTGTCATTTTATAAGTCAAATCAAGACCCTGAACAAACGGTTTGAGGCTCTTCTTATTCCTGAAGCAACCAGATGCCAATGGGCTACACTGGCACGTGATAGGGTCAAATGGAAATGTTACTGGTGCCCGCTCGAGTAAATCAATGAATAATGGGATGTCAAGTGATCAAGTTAAATCCTCTTCACTCAATAATTATTTAGTTTTTTTTTTATTTTACTTTTGCTGTTTTTCTTTCTCTTTTTTCTTGCTTTCTTCTCAGATATTTTATATGTGATCACGATCAAATCTGGTTCATTTTCTTTATTTATTCTGGAGAAAAGATTGAACAAGGTCAAAAAATATCCTTGTAATTGAATTATAGTCTTCATCACAGATAAAAATGCTATCATAGAGCCATACCTCTCAGGAAGTCCAACCCTTTATATCTTTTTACTTGGTGATCACCATAATTTTGTGTCATTTGTATCTCTTGTCTTCCTGTTTTACATCGATTTGCTCAAACAGGCACCAGTAACATCTCCATATGTCCTGTCTCATGCTAGTAGAGCCCAAGGGCATCTGCTTGCTCCAGGAACATGAAGCGCCTCAAACTATTCCTTCAGGTAGTGGGAATAAGATTTATAATTGCTACTGGTTTTTGGCATAACAAATACAACACAGGTAGCTTGCCAGTCTCTGCCATGCGAGTGGGATACTTTTGTAGTAGGTACTCATCATGCATTTACTGATGAACCACATGGGGCAGATATTGGCTTTACTCTTGGCTGGAGCTCTGATGAGCTGTGGAGTCCAGAAGTTGAAAATGGCGGCCCTCATGGTGGGGTTTCCTCTGGCTTCTTGTGAGGCTCTGTTGGGATGGTGGGCCAGGGGCTAGAACCTCCCTTCTCTCCTGGGTTCCTCATGATCAGCTGGGCACAGGGAGATTCGGTAGCAGCTCAGCCGCATGTATCTAAGTCTCTGGATCAGGCATCTCTGAATCATATGTCTATTGGGAATAAAAGCTTGTGTTTTTGTTTATAATAATTATTTTAAACATAAAAATTTAAAGCTACAAGTTATTAGTAGTGTTTAATATATAATGAGGTGAACAAGTACAAACAACTTGAATATTAAATTTATTGTTCCAAATAGTGTATAAGGCAAAATAGCCTTTTTGCTTACATTTATATGTTAACTATTACTTGTTAGAACCTTCTGCAAAATATCACTACCTATTCAAATCGTAATGATATATCAAAAAATATTGTAATGGAAAAATATAAAGAACTTAGTATGGAATGTTAATTAACTAAAAAGACATGGTTTTGGAATTGTTGGAACTGGTATTAATAATGGTGCCTTTGATTTGAGTGCACTTAGCAAACATTTTAAAATGTTATCTATGCCCAGGGCTTGCCTCATTCACTTCTCTAAGTGAAGTTTTCTCAGGGGAGATAATGAGTTAGCAGTTAACATTAAAAAGCTACATTGAACAACTGTAGCAGAAAGGACATTAAAAAGACATATCCATTTGAAATTCCAAAGGTATTATGTATGCCTCTTGCATTCCTTATCCTTCTTTTTAAAACATTTTATATTTAATAGCTCAAATTTTCTGGATACTAGCTTTTCAATAATAAAATATAATTAAATTAATATAGATAATTTGAAAGTGAATTTACCAATAATATATTATTTATTAGAATTAAGTGCATATATATGTGGGTGTGATAGTCATACAAATTCACTATTCTTTTGCAAGAATGAAGCCTCATTAAAATATACTTTAAATTTTTTTAATTATACAACCGTGAGATATACGGTTACAAAGATGTTCATGATTGTGTTTCAGTCATACAGTGTTCCAACAGCCATTTCTCCACCATATTTTTAAGTACAGAGAAATCAAGTGTATAAGGTACTGCCGGGGAACGCTGCAGGGTCCCTGACAGTGTCAGGACAGAAGTTCTCTTCTACCACCGAGGACGCCGGGGAACAGATGAAAATTCACAAGTCTGGTGCAGTTCCAAAAAGGCTTTTAATAATACAAAAGCTCTTCCACAGCACTCCAATATAATGAACAAACTCTAGCTCTGGTCCGAACTTAGACCATAAAAAGAGCCTAAGTTTCCCACCAAAGAGAGAGAGAGAGGATCTCACCCGAGCTGAGTCCTACCCAGAAGAAGGAGCAAAAGGCCAATGAGCAAAAAGCCAAAAGCCGCAAGGCTGAGGAGCCAAAAGCCACAGGAGCCAAAAACGAAAGCCAAAAGGCCCAAAGGGTCAAAAGGTGAAGGGACCTCAAGTCAGTCCCTTATATACACCAAAGTAATCCAACTGGGAGAGTCATGTCAACAAAGAACTCTAAACAGAGTGTAGTGCCACACCCTATTGCAGGTATAAACAAAGGTTATGCCAAGGTCTCATCCTTTCTACCAAGATTATCTCTTATGTAAAACACTGGAGAGAGGGGGCTGTTATAAAGTAATACATCTTAACTTCATGAGCTTCATGTAATCTAGATGGTACCCACAAGGTCCTTCTTATTATTATCTGCAGGTGATTCTGAGTATCTTGTTCTCGTGTACTGAAAGGGTCACACTCGCCTGCTTAGAGAAAACTAGTATGATCCTTCCTATAGTCTTCCTATAGTCTCAGCATAGCCAGGGTGGTAGTCTCCTGGTAAATTCTAACTGCCCCATGCTGGGTGCAGTGGTTATAAAGAAGAGCTGTGCCCAATCGAGAAAACATAGAAGTCTTAGAAGATGTATAAGTCAGAAGTTATTCAATCAAGGTGACTTCTGTAACTGCCACACCCTCTAGCAGTGTTTACATAGAAGAGAGGTCTCATTAGAATGAACCTTGACTTAAGTAGATTAAGCTGGGAGTGGGCAAAACAACAAAACTCCCAGGATAGCTAAACCTGTCCTCCAACAAGGTACCAACACCAGTTTGATTCCCAGCACTACATATAGTCACACCAGCCCCCAAGAGATATTTCTGAGTACAGAGACAGAATTAAGCTTGGAGCATGGTTGAGTGTCAACCCAAAGCAAAAACAAAACATTGTTTTTGAGGTTACCAGGGATAAAACATTTGATAAAATAATTTGTTAGTGGCTTTCTAGGATGATGATTATTTTGAATAATATTACAGTATTTGCTATTGTCTTACTCTTAAAGAAAGTAGTATGATCTGTTAAATAAATGAATAATAAGTCATTGGTTTCTTTTTAGAAAGATGTAGGTACTTCAAAAAGATTCACTTTATTAAAATATTGAATGAAGGCCTAGCGGTTCATCAATACAAGCTAGAGATCAGAGGTGACTACAAGAGTATGCCACCCTCAAGGCAGAGTCTAGCAAGCTACCCGTGTCATATGTGATATGCCAAATACCAGTGACAATTATATACCTCATTCTCATGACCTGAAGGAATGGTTTGAGGCTCTTTATGTTCCTGGAGCAAGCAAATGCCCTTGGGCTCTACTAGCATGAGACAGGACATACGGAAATGTTACTGGTGCCTGCTGGAACAAATTGATGATGAACGGGAAGACAGTGATACAGTGATAGAATGTGTTATAACTGACTTGAAGATAAATTTTAGGTCTACTGAAATTGGTTTAGGCTGAAAAATAAAAACATATTTAAATGGTAATAAAATGTTATATATAAAATTAAGCAAAAGCCACTGATAGAAGCACTGTCAGATTAAAATAAAAAGCACTGATAGAGGATGTGGTTCCCAGAGCACCACCAGGTTTAATTTATGACTGCAGCACCAGGAGCAAACCCTGAGCTGAGCGTCTCTAATTGTGCCACTCCTCTTAGCTCCCCTGCCCCTTCTAGAGGTAGAAATACACATATTCACAAGAAAATTAGTCTATTGTATATGGTTTTGTACCTATATTTATGTCAGATGAAATTATTTTTTAGATGAATTAATGATTTTTGCAAAAGTGGTTATAACAACCAAAAGCTTTTATTTATTCAAATATTTATTGTTGGTGGGCTCATGTATTTTCTATATATCACAACATGATTGAGATATAACTCTTTGGGAGAAGAGATATATCAAAGTTATGTTAAATTAAAGTTCAGAAAGAGGATCCGGAGAGAAAGTACAGTGGGTTGGGTATTTGCCTTGCACTCAGTCAACCTGGCTTTAATCTCCAGCATCCCATATGTCCCTTGAGAACCAAGAGGAGTAATTCCTGAATGCAGAGCTAGGATTGACCCCTGGGCATCGCCAGGTAAAAAATAAAAACATAAAATAAAATTCAGAAATACACTTCATATATTTAAGCAAACTACTCTAACTGTAATGTAAATATGCTATATACTGTTCCTCTATTTACATATTGTTTGTCTATTTAAGATATATTCATGTCTATATAGATATCAGATTCAAGGTATATAGTAAATTTATATGTAATTTTAAATATTAATAATTATACATTAATGTTGCAATTAATAAAAACATGCAGAAGACAATTTTTTTTCCTTTTTATTTTTTTATTTTTATTTTTTAAGTATTTTATTATACCACCGTGAGATATACAAATAAAAAGATATACAATTAAAAGTACATGTTTGGGTTTTGGTCATACAGTGTTTCAGCACTCCGTCCCTCCACCAGTGCCCATCTCCCACCACCAACATCCCCGGTTCCCTCCCCCCTTCCCCAGCCCCTGCTCCATGGCAGGTTCTTTATTTCTTTCCCTTTCTCTCTCTTTTCTCTTTTCCTTCCCTTCCAGACTATGGATTACAGAACATACATTAAAAGGTTGTCATTTGTATCCTTTTGCCTCTATTTAATGCTCAGTTCTAGGTTGGCATTAGTACCCTCGAATATTGTTAGCCCCCTGTTCCATTTTTCTGTCTTACCTAAACTCTGACTCCCACACGTTTGTGATAATCTCCACCTTTGACAAGACCTCCTGATATATGTTTCACTTGACCTTGGATATTGGTATCATAATATGTACATATATATTTATGC
>JAJIBD010011442.1:0-55993 GCA_021461705.1 Cryptotis parvus
TGAGCTAAAAAGAAACCCCCAATAAGAATACTCCAAGACACATCCTTATTAAAATGACAAAAACGATAGACAGAGATAGAATACTGAAAGCAGCAAGATCAAAGAAGGAAATCACATACAAAGGAGCATCCCAGAGATTTACAGCAGACTTCTCAGATGCAACACTCCAAGCCCGAAAACAATGGTGGGATATGGTGAAAAGACTCAATGAACTCCAGGCCTCACCAAGAATTCTTTACCCAGCTAGACTTACTTTCAGATGCGAAGGAAAGATACACAACTTCATGGATAAACAACAACTCAGGAAATTCATAGACTCAAAACCAACTCTAAAAGAAGGATTGAAGGGTCTATTGTAAAATAAGACAACCCAAAACCACAACAACGTTAAACAGAAAGATGGCACAAAATCCAATGACAATAATCTCGCTCAACGTCAACGGTCCAAATGCACCAATTAAGAGACACAGGGTGGCAAAATGGATTAAAAAACTGAATCCAACATTCTGCTGCCTACAAGAACACACATCTGAATAACCAGAGCAAACATAGACTCAAAGTCAAAGGCTGGAAGACCATTCTCCACGCAAACAACCCCTCCAAAAAGGCGGGTGTGGCCATACTCGTATCTGACAATATAGATTTCAGGCTGAAAAAAGATCAAAAGGGACAATGAAGGCCATTTCTTAATAATTAAGGGGTATGTATACCAGGGAAGAAATCACACTACTAAACATATATGCGCCAAACGAGGGGCCAGCAAAATACTTAAAAGCGACTATTAATAGACCTCAAAGAAGACATTAACAGTAGCACAATAATAGTCGGAGACTTCAACACTGCCTTATCGACTATGGATAGATCGACGAGGCTGAAACTCACCAGGGAAATACTGGACCTGAAGGAAGAAATAGAAGAAAGAGAGCTGGTTGATATATACAGGGCTTTTCATCCCAAAAAAGCTGAATACACATTTTTTCCAGTGCACATGGAACATACTCCAAGATAGACCATATACTGAGCCACAAAGCATACCTCAACAAAATAAAAAAAGATTGAAATTGTGTCGACTATCTTTTCAGATCACGATGCACTGAAAATAGTAGTGAACCATACACAGAAGCAGGGGAGCTAAACCAAACACCTGGAAACTAAACAGCTCACTGCTGAACAACAAATGGGTCATAGAAGAAATCAAACAGGAAATCAAAAGATTCCTAGAAACAAATGACAATGAAGATACCAACTATCAGAACTTGTAGGACACAGCAAAAGCTGTGTTAAGAGGAAAGTTCATAGCTCTGCAAGCATTCATCAGGAAAGAAGAAAGGGCCCATATAAATAACCTGACCTCACAGCTGAAAATATTAGGAAAAGACCAACAAAAGGAAGCCCAACCCAGGCAGAAGGAAGGAAATAGTAAAACTTAGGGAGGAAATCAACGAGCTGGAAACCAAAAAAAACAATCCGAAAGATTAATGAAACCAAGAGCTGGTTTTTTGAAAAATTAAACAAGATCGACAAGCCACTGGCAAGACTTGTAAGGACAGGGAAAGAGAGAACCCAAATAAACAGAATCAGAAATGAAAATGGTGACATCACAACAGAAAAAACAGAAATCCAAAAGATCATCAGAGGTTATTTTGAGAACCTGTATGCCACAAAACATGAGAACCTAGAAGAAATGGATAAATTCCTGAAGTCCTATAACCTCCCACGATTGAAACAAGAAGACCTCCAATACCTAAATAAGCCTATCACCATCGGGGAAATTGAAACAGTAATTAAAAGTCTGCCCAAACACAAAAGCCCAGGTCCAGATGGGTTCACTGGCGAATTCTACCAAACCTTTAAGGAGGACCTACTGCCAGTCCTGTTCAAGCTCTTCCAGGAAATAGAAGAAACAGAAACACTCCCAAACAGCTTCTACGAGGCACATATCACCCTGATACCCAAAGCAGGGGAGAGACAACACAAAGAAGGAAAATTACAGACCAATCTCCTTGATGAACACAGATGCTAAGATCTTCAACAAAATACTAGCAAACAGAATCCAAAGACTCATCAAAAAGATCATACATCATGACCAAGTAGGATTCATCCCGGGAATGCAAGGATGGTTCAACATTCGCAAATCAATCAACATAATACATCACATCAATAAGAGAAAAAATAAAAAACCATATGGTCCTATCGATAGATGCAGAAAAAGCATTTGACAAGATCCAGCACCCATTCATGATTAAAACCCTCCAGAAAATGGGAATTGAAGGAAGCTTCCTCAAGATAGTCAAAGCCATCTACCAAAAGCCCACAGCGAGTATCATTCTCAATGGGGAAAAATTGAAAGCCTTCCCCTTAAGATCAGGAACACGACAAGGTTGCCCTCTCTCACCTCTTTTATTCAATATAGTACTGGAGGTACTCGCCATAGCAATCAGAGAAGAAAAAGGACATTAAGGGCACCCAGATAGGCAAGGAAGAAATCAAGCTATCATTATTTGCAGATGACATGATATTATACCTAGAGAACCCTAAACTCTCGACCCAAAAACTCTTAGAAACAATAGATAGGTATAGTAGAGTGGCAGGGTACAAAATCAATACCCAAAAGTCGGTGGCTTTCCTATACACAAATAACGAAAGAGAAGAAAGGGATATTAAGAAATCGATTCCATTCACAATTGTGCCACAGAAAATCAAATACCTAGGAATCAGCTTAACCAAGTGTGTAAAGGACCTATACAAAAGAGAACTACAAGACACTGCTTCAAGAAATAAAAGAGGACACGAGGAAATGGAAACACACTCCCTGCTCATGGATGGGGAGAATTAACATTGTTAAGATGGTAATACTCCCTAGAGCGTTTATACAGATTCAATGCGGTTCCTATAAGGATTCCCATGACATTCTTTTAAAGAAATTGACCAAACACTCCTGAAATTCGTATGGAATAATAACCCCCACGGATAGCTAAAGCAATCCTTGGGAAGAAGAAGATGGGAGGCATCACCTTTCCCAACCTCAAACTGTACTACAAAGCAGCAGTAATTAAAACAGCGTGGTACTGGAATAAAAACAGACCGGTGGACCTATGGAATAGAGTTGAGTATCCTGACACCCACCCTCAAAGACATGATCAGTTAATCTTTGATAAAGGTGCAAAGAGTCCAAACTGGAGTAAGGAAAGCCTCTTCAACAAGTGGTGCTGGGAAAACTGGACAGCTACATGTAAAAAAAATGAATTTGGACCTGTGTCTAACACCTTGCACAAAAATCAGTTCAAAATGGATTAAAGATCTCAATGTCAGACCTGAATCCATAAAGTATGTTGAAGAAAATATAGGAAAAACCCTCCACGACATCGATGCTAAAGACATCTTCAAAGGTGAAGCACCATTAGCAAAGCAACTAGAAGAAAATATAAATATATGGGACTACATGAAACTGAAGAGCTTCTGCACCTCGAAAGAAACAGTGACCAAGATAGAAAGACAGTCGACGGAATGGGAAAGAATATTCACCCAATACCCATCTGATAAGGGGTTAATATCCAGGATATATCAGGCACTGGTACAGCTATATAAAAAAAAACAGCCAACCCCATTAGAAAATGGGGAGAGAGGAGATGAACAGAAACTTTGACAAGGAAGAAATCCGAATGGCCAAAAGGCATATGAAAAAATGCTCATCATCACTAATCATCAGAGAGATGCAAATCAAAACAACAATGAGATATCACCTCACACCACAGAGAATGGCCCATATCCAAAAGGGTAAAAGCAACAAGTGCTGGCGTGGATGTGGGGAAAAGGGGACTCTCATACACTGTTGGTGGGAATGTCGACTTGTACAACCTTTTTGGAAAACAATATGGACATTCCTCCAAAGACTAGAAATTGGGCTCCCCTTTGACCCAGCCATACCGCTCCTGGGAATATACCCTGGAAAGCCAAAAACGCACAGCGGAAACACAATCCGCACTTTTATTTTCATAGCAGCACTGTTCACAATAGCCAAAACCTGGAAACAACCAGTATGCCCGAGAACTGATGACTGGATAAAAGAAACTGTGGTACATCTACACGATGGAATACTATGCAGCTGTCAGAAAAAATGAAGTTATGAAATTTTGCTATAAATGGATGGATATGGAAAGAATCATGTTGAGTGAAATTAGTCAGAAGGAAAGGGAGAGACATAGAATGACTGCATTTATTTGCATGGCATAAATATACTAGGTGATCTTACCAAAAGTGGAAATTACCACAAGCGGGTGGGAGTCAGAGGTTGGTTTAGATAGAGAAAGGAACATGAGTGAATAAATGTCTAAAGTTCTGATGCTAACATAGAACTGAGCATTAAGGACAGACAAAAAATGCAAATGATGGCTTCTAAGTGTATGCGTAGTGCAACCCACAATGTGTGGGAGAAGGAGGAGAGAGAGAGGGAGAGGAGAGGAGATAAAGAACCTGCCATTTAGGCGGGATGTGGGAGGGGGGGAATTGGGGACATTGGTGGTGGGAAATGGGCACTGGTGGAGGGCGGGGTTCTGGAACACTGTGTGACCGAAACCCCCAAGTGTGAACAACGTTGTAATTGTATATCTCACGGTGGTATAATAAAATGTTTAAAAAAAAAAAATAAATAAATAAATAAATAAATATCCAAACGGTCTTTGGCAGGAAAAAAAAAAAAAAAAAAAATAAAGTTGTGAACATGAAAATAGTGCTATGTTACTGGAAAGTGAATTTGAGTAAAATAATCTTACACATAAAGAGTTCATTTTTTAAAAAATTTTAATCAAGGAATCAAGTTAATTCAGCGGAAAAAGAACACTCTTTAATGAAATGTTTCTGGGATATCCAGAGAACCCAGTGTGAAGGGAGACCTAAAGACTTTTCACACTATTTATTATTAATTTGTTATTAAAAATCTATTTGCTGTGGTTAATAGGCCTCTCTCATCTATCTATCTATCTATCTATCTATCTATCTATCTATCTATCTATCTATCTATCTATCTATCTATCTATCTATCTATCATCTATCTTTCTCTGCACTGTGGTTTGCAATACAGATACTGAAAGTTTATCATGCATATCCCTTTACCTACTTTCAACTCAATTCTAGCCCAGTGTGATAATTTCCAACTATTATTATCATACTAGTCCCTTCTCTATCTTACCACCTGTTGGGGAGCACCGCCGGGGTCCCTGACAGTGTTAGGAAGCGAAGTTCCCTTCTACCTCCGAAGCCGGGGGGAATGGCTTTGCACGAATAATCACTTCTCAAAGAATAATCCTTCATCAAAAGACTCAGGAATCCAATGCAGTTTTAAAAGGGCTTTACTATCACAGGTTCCAATGCAGTTTTAAAAGGGCTTTACTATCACAGGTTCCAATATACAATCCAAAAGCAGGGAAAACCTCCAGACTCTGGGTTCCCAGCTAGGCCCCAGCCAGGTGTAGGCCAAGATGGCTGCCACCACGTGTTGAGGCCCAACAGAGAACGGAGAGGACAGAGAAGCAAAATACCAAGGGAAGCCAAAATGGCAAAAGGGGGAAAAGGAGAGATTCTTTCTTTTTGCAGCTTATTTTATAGCTAGAAATCCGCCCAAACTCCCCAGCCCCGCCCACTGGGCTGGGCTATCTAGAGATGAAAACAGGAAAAACAGCTCTACAGAATGTAGCAACTTCAGGAGACCATCTGGTTGTTTACAAGGACCCAGAGCTAATTAAAAGCCTTCTAGCAGAGCTGGGAGAAGCTATAAGCTAAATGTAACTTCCCCTGGCAGGAAGGATCAAATGCCCTCAGGTAATTTCTCCCAGCACCTCACCTAATATCTTAAGCCAAGATCTGCCTGGAATTGCCTTTATAGGGTAGAAAAGGGGGTTTCTGAGATGGCATGTCTCTGTACCAAAGACTAATACTAATGCCAGTTAAATATTTCTCCAAGCCTTCACAAGAGTCTCGCCTACTTCACGGTAGTTTTGTATTTTAGTTGCCTTTGAGTTATCAGGGAGCCATGCTTACTTGCTTGGAGGCAAACAGCATTTCTCTCTGGTCTAATTACTTAGAGATCCAACGTGGCCAGGCAAATATGCTGGTAAGATCTAGCTAGTCCCACGATGATTGTGGTAGCACGAGAGAATATTTATACCAGCCAGTACAGAATACATGGTCAGATAAGACTGCCACATTCAGACTATCCCCCTATCTATGAAGTGACCTGCAGGAGGCAATCCAGGGCAGATGCAGAGGCCTAGGCTTTTAGGTGTCCTGCAACAACCACCCTCCAAAGGCAGAGGAAAATTATTTACTATTTCTCTCAAATAATAAAACTAGCAGCACTAACTCTGATATTTCTTAGCATAAAATTCCAAGTGTCTAAACAGAGTTTGCAACGAATAATCACTTCATCAAATGTCATCTGTTGGGCTAGCCTTTTCTTCTGGATGACTGGTGGCTAGTTGGAGATTGTCTATTATAATTTTTCACTTGCAGACATTTACATGTACTTTTTCATGATAACTCATCTGTACATCAGTCACTCAAGCAGAGCTGTTCTGATGACTGCTGGGGAGTATGAGTAGGCCATAGAAATTGACTGGTGGGCAGGTTGACAAATTCAGTAATGCTCTCACGTAACCTCCATCTATTCAACTGGAGTGATCAGACCCCAAATATGCATCAGACTCCTTTGGAAAATGTCATTGTTTGTTTCTCCACTTTCAGAAAGATCTTGTTCAGGCAGCCCTGAACTGACAAGTGTCAACTCAAATAAAAAATGATGGTAGTCTCATTTTTTCTGCTGAATTTCTCACTGTTATAGAAAGAACTTCATTATTGGCAAAGAGAATGCTTCTGAGAGCTTCCCTGCTTCTCTTCATCCCCACTGCTATGGAGAATGATATTGAGAGAAACTGTAGGTGGCAACAGTGCATACTCCTGAGATTTTTAAGTTATATCAGGGTTTTTGCAGTGACTTTTCATCATAGCAATGTGCGAAATCATAGAGCTACCCACTAATGATGATATTAATTTATTAGGTATGTGACTATGTGAGAGTTGATGCTTGCGAGGGGCTGAACGTCAATAAAAACAACAATAATAGATTATACTACTTGCACAACACTACTAGGTTTCAAGCATCTCATTAGTGTTTTTCAAAGTTCATTACAAAGAAAAGTACTATTTTAATCTCTACCCTACCAATGAGGAAACAAAGCTAGGTTGTTTGCAATGACTAAGTCTATACATCTTGCCACATTCATCTACAGTACTCTTCTATTGAGTCACTGCATATATTCCCACTTATGTATATCCAGATCTAATCAGATATGTGGTGTGTGTGTGTGTCTTTGCATTTAAGTGGCATAGAGTATCTTTCAAGCCCTTATTTTGCTAGTTCTTCCTCAAAAACAGTTCTTCTATCATCTGGAAAGCACAGAGCAATTGAGGAGAAAATAGGGACTTTACTGGCATGAGGATGACATTATTTGGGAAGCCTGTCCCCTAGCAAAGACTGAAGAGCAAGTCTTAAAGAGAAAGAGTAGGGATCTAATTTCATCCCAACAGCGATAGGGTGATGAGTGATGTAACATTTTATAAATGTTCTAAGACTTTTCAAGAAAATTAATGCATCATATATAAGGCTAATTGGAGTTGCCATATCATATTCACGAAGGAGAGCACTGGGCATTAAGCATGTGCAGTTGAAGAACAAGCAATGAACATAATTCACACATAGAGAAAATAGCAAAGATATATCACTGGAGCATTGTTTTGCAGTATGATAGTCAGGAAAGGGGTGGATGGATGTCAATGAAGGCTGTGCTGTGCAGTCTCCTCTTGCTGGTACTGCCCATCTGAAGGAAGGTCTGGGTCCTTATCAATACAACAGTGTCTGTAAGGTTCTGTTGTGGCCAGATCAGAGCCTCAAAAATATAACAAGGTGGCTTTCCCAGGGAATGTTTGTCTCATCCTCTCAACTACAGACCCTGGGTCAATGTGTTTTAGCTTTTCCTCTCCCTAGCGTTCATCTAAGTTTTCAGGCAAGAACAGAAGGGGAAAAATTACAAAAGAGCTTAATATACCCTTCATGTGGCTCGTCCTCCTTACAGGTTGTAATGAAGTTCTAAATTTCTGGGAGAGAATAGCATAATCAAGGACCCCATATGTTCCAGATTGTGCTATTGTGTGATCTACAACAACCCATTAAAGGATGAAATTTCTGAAATGTAAAGAGAATCTGTCTGAAAGTGCATAGTGACTGCAACCCTCCTCAAAGATCATTTCTTAGTCACCAGTTTCTTTGCATTTCTAAGAGGTTGACACTTGACACTTGACATCCTGTTACTCATCGATTTGCTCGAGCAGGTGCCAGTAACATTTCCATTTGACCCTATCACATTCCAGTGTAGCCCAATGGCATCTGGTTGCTTCAGGAATATGAAGAGCCTCAAACTATTCCTTCAGGGTCTTGACGATGAAGTCTGACCATCTCGTAGGTGGGCGACCACGTGATCTTTTGACATTCCATGGGATCCAGTCGGTAACGGTTCTAGTCCAGCGGTCGCCTCGATATCGCATTACATGTCCAGCCCACATGTTTTTTGATGCCTTGGCAAACTAGACAGCGTCCCTGACTCTGGAACAGCGATGGAGATTGGAACTCCAAGAGGTTATTTATTATATATTGGATCATGAGGCTCCTGAGTGGTGCTGAGGGAGGTGCAGGGGCCCTTCCTGGCAATTCTCAGCCAATCAAGCAGAGGACCTGAGGATGGAGGTGCTCGGGTAGGGGTCATGTGTGCTATCATCCTTCTGGAGCTTGTGCTGTGTGAACCCTGCACTATCTATGGTGAAGAGGCACTCTTTTAAATTTAAGTATTAATTAATTTATTTATTTAAAAATTTTATTATACCACTGTGAGATATACAATTACAAAGATGTTCATAATTGGGTCTCAGTCACACAGTGTTCTAGTACCTGTCCCTCCACCAGTGCCCTATTCCCACCACCAATGTCCCTAATTTCCCTCCGCTCCCCAGCCTACCTTATAGAAGGCAATTTCCCTTTACTTTTCTTCTTTCTCTCTCTCTCTATCTATCTATCTATCTATCTATCTATCTATCTATCTATCTATCTATCTATCTATCTATCTATCTATCTATCTATCTATCTATCTATCTATCTATCTATCTATCTATCTATCTATCTATCTATCTATCTATCTATCTATCTATCTATCTATCTATCTATCTCTTTCTCTTGCTCCCCTACACATTGTGGCCTGCCCTGCAGACATTTGGGGATTATCATGTAAATCTCTTTGTGCGCATTCAATGCTGAGTTCTAGTCTGGTATTACCATTCCCACACTTAGTAGAACACTGGTATATATATTTATATCCCACAAATGAATGCAGTCATTCTATATCTGTCCTTTTCCTTCTGACTAATTTCACTCAGCACGATAATCTGCAGGTCCATCCAATTGCAGGTAAATTTCATGACTTCATTTTTTTTCTGACAGCTTCATAGTATTCTGTTGTGTAGATGTATCATAGTTTCTTTATCCAATCTTCTGTTCTCAGGCATTCAGGTTGTTTCCAGATTCTGGCTAATGTGAATAGTGCTGTGATGAATATAGAAGTGCAGATAGTGTTTCCACTGTATGTTTTTGGGTCTCCAAAGTATATTTGTAGGAGTGTTGTTGCTGGATCAAATGGGAGCTCAATATCAAGCTTTTTGGAGGAATGTCCATATTGTTTTCCAAAAGGGATGGACCAGTCGGCACTCCCACCAACAGTGGATGAGAGTCCCTTTCACCCCGCATCCATGCCAGCACTGGTTGCTCTTGCTCTTTTGGATGTGAGCCAGTCAGAAGAGACACTCTTAAAAAATTTTAGACATTTTTAGAAACCCTGATGAAAGACCTCATTTAAAACCTGATTTGCTCCTTTTTTTGAAAAACAAAGAAATGGAATAATTTTGCCCCTTTCCTGCATAACCACCTTCATCTGCCTCCTTGAAAAGATCCACAATTTCTAGTCACCCGACTTTTCCAGACCTGTTACCATTCCTTTTTCTAAATATATTTTGCCTCTGCACTTCTCATGGGTTTCCAGTCGGCTTTTCTGAGCCTACTGCATCCTACTTTACTCCAGTTATGAGGATCATGCTCTCAGAGACTGCTCGCATGGCACTGTTGAAAGCCAATTAGTCAAGACTGCCCCCTGCTCACCCACAGGCATGTGTGGAGGTGGTGTTCAGTAGCCCTTGACTGATCACCCACAAGTAGCAAAATCCACAGTTAAGTAGCCTGGAGGGGAAAGAAGCCAGCCAGCTCCCTGCAGGTTCTTCACCCCTCTGTTTCCATTGATGCCTAAAGCAGGACTTACTGGGTCAGTTGGGAATCTTTAAGGATAATGAGGCAATATGATCACTTCTTCAGAAAAAAAGGGGGCATCTCCTTTTTTAAAATAAATTATTATATTACTGTGAGATCGACCATAACAAAACTGTTCATGATCAGGTTTCAGTCATATAGTGTGCCAGCACCATCCCTCCACCAGTGCCAATTTCTTAACACCAAAGCCCCCCAGAGTACTCTTACCCTTCCCTCCAACCTGCCTCTATGGCAGGCAATTTCTCTCTCTCTTCTCTCTCTCTGTATCTCTTTCTCTCTTGAGTATTCTGATTTGAAATACATACACTGAGGGGTTATCATGTATATCACTTTACCTATTTTTCAATACTCAGTTCTAGTCTAGCATTACCAACTGTTATTCGCAAGATGGCCCCTTCTCTATTTTACCTAACCTTGGGAGAGATTACCTTTATAAAGTAATCTTTTTTGGGGAGGGTCCACACTTTGTTGTGCTCAGGGGTTACTCCTAGCTCTGCACTCAGAAGTCACTCCCTGGTGGATTCTAGGGACCATACAGGATGCTGGGTATCAAACCCAGCTTGACCACGATTTAAGACAAGTGCCTTACCTGCTGTACTGCGCCCCCAGTCCCTAAGGGAGGACTGCCTTTCAACCAAGAGAAAAGATTTATGTCCTGTGTATTTTCCTAGCCAGTTGCAAACCATCTACAAACATCAGTCCTTTCCCCAAGCTGAGAGTGACATGAAGTGGAGAAAGTAAAGATTTATCTGTCCCTGATAGTGCTTCAGTGCTGCATCTAGCGATAGCTCTTGTGTGCTTCAATAAACTGAGCTCCTTCCCCGTGAAAGGCCCCTACTAGGGGCTACTGATCACACCTACGTGTGGAGAGTATAGGTAAGCATTATTTTCTCCAGTACATATCATAGTAAGCTGATGCTGTGGGTTTCATCTGTGCCTGTTTGATAGATGATGACCTTGTGACTAAAAAATAAGACCTTCCCCATTTTCAGTCATTTGTCACTTGTCTTACTTGTTGTTACTTGTTCATTGATTCGCTCAAGTGGGCACCAGTAACGTCTCCATTCATTGGGAATGAGGTCTATTATTGTTACTGTTTTTGGCTTATCAAATACACCATGGGTAGCTTGCCAGGCTTTGCCATAGCTGTGGGTTCACCCCAGGGGACCCAGACTTTTCTATGTCAGACCATCAACCACCCAGGGTCCATGGGGCAAAGCCCTGGGTATAGGAAAGCCTGTCTCCTGTCTGTCACCTGCTGATGCAGCCAATCACCACAACCACACCTGCCCTTGAGGGGCAGGCCCATTTTCAGTATAAGAAATAATAGCATAACCCAGATTTCAGTGTTTTGGACTCTTTTCAATGCAATGCTTAGAGTACACAGTATTATCATGAACCATATTGATTTAGAGTAATAGTCACACGGGAAATAAACAAACCCTCTTTCTCTGATTTCTTCTAGTTTGTTGTGGTGTTTCCAATGGGGCCATAGAGCAGATGAAGAGACACCTTTCTCTACTTCCTTTAAACATTTGTTTCCTCCATGCTTCTTACTGTCAGAAAGGAGAAGTCATTAGACTGGAAGAAGGAGGGTTTCCCCGCATCTCAACTATGACTCCTGCTCTCCATTTTTGGCATGGATGCTGATCTTTGTGACAGAACAAATATATCAAGCCAACATTGCAGGTGCGACCCAAGTCCCACTGCCTTCAATGCTGTTGTCACTCATTAAAGCAGGCATGAGGGGGGCACAGCAGTCACTGCATGTGTGGTGGACTGGCCATTGATGTGCAAAGCAGGACAATGTTTGTTTGTACTCTGAAAACTCAGCCCCCAATAAGCTGAAGTTTGCTGCATGAGCATCCTTCAAGAAATTTAGTTCCGTGGAAGGAGCATATTATTCTCCAGAGATAAGAGTTTCTTTCTTTTCTTTTTTTCTGTTTTTTTTTGTTTTGTTTTTGAGTCACACCCAGAGATGCTCAGTGCTTACTCCTGTCTCTGTAGAAACCATAGGGGACACCTGGGATCGAACCTGGAGTATCAATGTGCAAGGCAAGAGCCTTACCCACTGTAATAGCCCTCTGACCCAAAGAATTCTTTTCTATTAGAGCTAGTAACAAGTTCAGGTAAGCAATGTACATATTCATTTCCAATTATTTCCACCTCTGCATACAAAGAATAAGATAGTAACATTTCTTCTGCAATAAGGTACCCCATAAGAATCAAGCATATGGAGTCCTCAGACAGGCATTGTATGGCTGCCTGCAGGAGGCCTGGATCTGATTTCCGACACGAGTCCTAAAACCGCCATAGGTGAACCCCAAGCACTAAGTAGCAGCAGTCCCTAGGCACCTTCTGGTATACTCCCTCCTCCACATATCAAACATTTACTACCACATTTTATGCACCAGTTCTAGCAGCGAAGCGCAGCTTTCCAGATGTTCTTTATTAATCCAGCAAACGCCAAGCTAAGCATCTTACATGGCAGCTAAAAGACTTTCCTAATTTGCTCATAGGATGTAAAGGGAATCACGCTCTAAACTATGTAATTGCAACTAATCTGTAGGAGCTCAAAACAAGAGGCATCTTTTCTCTCTGACTTTGGAGATCCCAAAGAAAGTCCTCTGGGTGATAAGGCAGAGTCTGCCTGACTCTGAAGAGTCACTCTGAAGAGTTAGACAGTCATATGGGGAAGTAGAATAGCTTGGAGGGATAGTGGTAAACTTGCGACGCTGGAATGGTTTGGAGACAAGAAGATTTGCATGAACTTTTTAAGTGCCATTTGGGGTACCTTTGTAATCTTCATAAAATCATTAAGGGCCATGAGTGTCAAACCAGGAAAAGCTCCTAAAGGGTTTAACCAATGAATGATGTGGCCAGGTTACATTTTGATCACTTCTCAATACAGTATGAAAGATGAACCTTTGGAAATGGGCAAACAAGAACCATTATTCTTTCCGGGAAGTGGATCCTTGTGAACTAAAGAACTTTGGGAGCTATGGAGTAGGAGGGAACATACACCAAGCCATTCAGAGCAGCTTGGCAGTCAGAGAAGTGTCAGCTGCTCCAGGCGCTTTCCTAACTCCCCTGGTGGTGTAAGGGCCTCTGGGAGGGAAGACAGCTTCAGCCTGCCTTGGTGCCAAGGAACACCTGTCTGATCCTTCAGCGCTGTGACTGGCACATGCATCCCCTGGGCCTTGAAGGAACACGCAGCTCACAATGCCATTGTTATCCTCAGGAACCTTGAGAAACTGGCAGTAAGGAGAATATCCAGCCATTGCTGGATATTTACAGCAGTGGTGGTTATAGAGCACGGCTGGGCCTGGGGCCAAATGAGTTGGCAGGGTCGGCCTGGCCTCTGCCTTGCCCCCTTCAGCTCCATCTGTCTAACATTGGGTCTCAGCCTTGAAGAGTGCCAGCTTCTGAATATGGCAATTCAGAAAAGGGAAGAGGACATGCAAAATGTATGCTCATGGATGGAAGACTGCCTGAAGTGTTCAGGGTTAGAAATCAGTCACAGTGTAATCACAGAGACCTTTTACATCACAGCTTCTTAAACTGTTTTCACTCATGACCACTTCTTGCCTAAGAAATTTCTACGTAGCCCTAAATATGTAGATTAAATAGATAAGCAAATCAAACATTTATTGGTATAAATCATCTAAAAATTTATTTAGAGGTTGGAGTGATAGGACAGTGTATAAAGTACTTATCTTGTGTGCAGAGACCCAGGTTTGACGACCAGCATCTCATAAGGTCTTCCAAGTCTGCCGGAAGTGATCCCTGAATGCAGAGCCAGAAGTTACTCCATAGCGATGGTCCCAAAACAAACAAAAACTTATTTTATAAAACAACGAAATTTATTTTTCTTTTGGCTTTTGGACCAAGCTTGGCAGAGCTCAGGGACTATTCTTGGCTCTGTGCACAGGAGAGACCCTTGAGGTGCTTGGAGAACCATACATGGTTCCAGGGACTGAATGGGGTGGTCCGTGCAAGGCAAACACTTAACCTTTGTATTATCTCTCCAGACCTCAATTTTATTTGAAATTTTTTTTTACTCCCGGATAAGTAATGTGACCACTGATCTGGAATCCTACTCCACAATTTAAGAAGTAAAGCTTTAATCACTATTCTTTCCTCCTTTCTCTCCCATTTGCCATTAATATTATTAGAAACTTCAAAATTAGTGCAGTGATACCTGAAGACAAGCCTAGCTTCAAGAGTTCAAAATTGTATAAAGCTCTCTCCTGACTTAGGTCTCTTCCTAAGGTTTGAGCATTTGAAATGCTTAGAATTTGCGTTAAAAACTGACATTTCCCTTCCTGTGAGAAAATATCCTAGATTTTAATCTTATTTTCTTAGTTTGGATCATTTGTCATTTCTGAGATACAACAGTGGCTATAAGGAAATGGGAGAATCTGATTATTTAGGTCAGTGTTATATGCTCATGGTTGGAGGTGAGAGAAGATTTTTGATCTCTACTCAAACCACAAGGATTGGCATTTGAAGAATGGTAGTCTCTTGGAGAAACATGGATACCATTATTGATCTAAGGGTAAGACCTAAGCCAAACCAACAGACACCCAACCTTATTGATTAGACAAATAATATAAACTAGATGTGATTAGTTCTGATGAAGATTGTTGGTGATGATAATGAAGATAGATTTGAATCATTTGTTATATACCTTAGTGCTTTTTTTGAGTGTTCCCTAGTGAACAGAATCATTTGGATCGTTTCTGAATAAGCGTATTACTTACCTGCTCCAAAGGCTGTGGAGTGACTCTAGAACCATGAGCAATACACTCCTTTTCAAAAGTTTTATCACTGACATTGAACATAGGCAAAGGGATATATACATGATAACCCCTAACTGTATGTATTGCAAGTCACGATGTGCAAAAGAAGGTAGAGAGAGGGGGAGAGAGAGACAGAGAGACAGAGAAGAAAAGTGCCTGCCATAGAGACAGTCTGGGGTGGGGTGGAGGGAATCAGGGGACATTGGTGGTGGTAAATGTGCACTGGTGGAGGGGATGGGTGCTGCAGTACTGTATGACTAAACCCAATCATGAACAGGTTTACAAATGTCTATGTCTATCTCACAGTGATATAATAAAATTTGTTTTTAAAAAAAGTTTTATCGAATGACTTTACATTACAACTCATATTACGTCAAAGTCATATGGGTGAAATGAACTTTTTTTTAAGTATTTTATTATACCCTTGAGACATACAAATAAAAAGATATACAATTAAAAGTCTATTTGGGTTTTGGTCATACAGTGTTCCAGCACCCGCCCCTCCACCAGTGCCCATCTCCCACCACCGCCCCGGTTCCCTCCCCTTCCCCAGCCCACCTCCAGCAGGTCTTTAAGTATATGTTTTTTTCCTTTTGGGTCACACCCAGAAATGCTCAGAATTACCCTGGTGGTGCTCAGGGGACCATATGGGAAGCCAGAGCTGGAACTCGGGTCAGCCGGCGAGGAAAACGCCCTACCCGCTGGCTATTGCTCCGGTCCTGAAATGAACTTTTTTATATGATTGTACATTACCATCTAGAGATTGTCTTTAGCTAAATCTTCAAAGCATTTTCTTTGTGCCATTTCTGAAACTGTTATTTTAGTGACACTTTTGTAAATTTAGAATTTCATAAATACACAGTACCAAATTATTACACAGTGACTAAATAAAGGAACATCTATCTTATCTGATAAGTTAATTCAGATGACACACCCATGTATATATGTACTCAGAAGGGCATGGCTGGACATATGATAATTGTATATTTAAGTTTTTGAGGAGGCAGTTTATTATCAATATGATACAAGCATCACAAAATTTCCTCTTCCTTGTGAATGATTATTTTCAATTTTTATTTCTTATTGATAATACTCATCTTAATGGGCATAAATATCTAGTTTTTTTGCCTTTTCATAAAATCACATTATTACTTTTTATAAGCATTATTTTTATCTTTGTGGTTTTAATTTTGATTGCCCCAATGTTTAGTCATTTTGAATATCTTTTTTCATGTGTGTATTGGTACTTGAAATATAGGTACATTGATATTTATATTACTCAAATAATTTATCCTTTTATTTCTCCTTAAAGCAAGCATTTATTTAAAAAAGTAGAGGAGGCAAGTGAAGAAGCTAACACACAGCTGAAAAAACGTGTGCTTATTTAAGGAGGAGGGAAAGTAACAAAGGCATTCTTGCAAGTTCAGGGAGTGGATCTAAAGAGAAACTCCTTGATCCATTAAAAATGCTTTTATTATTGTGAATCATAACAGTTATTTATATAGTTTGAATATTAGCCCCTCTTTTTTTGGGGGCATATCTAACTATGCTCAAGGATTTTCCTACCTCTGAACTCAGGAATTACTCCTGGGAACCATAGTCAGCATAGTGCAAGGCAATGGTCTTACCCATTGTATTATCATTTCAGCCCTGTTAATGCTTTATATGATATGATTTGTGAATATTTTCTTCTGCTGTCTTTTTTTCTGTTGTTAATATCTTACAGTTGAGCAGAAAATTTAAGTTTTGTTATAGTATAATTTATCCATTTTTATTTTGTTGCTTATGCTTTTGATACTATATAGCAAGGACAATAAGCCTTTTCTAATTCATTTTTATTTGATTTTGCATATGGTGTGAAATATAGATCTAACTTTATTCTCTCTTATGTGGCTGTTCAGTGTTTTGAACATTATGCCTTGTAAAGCCTGGTACTCCCGTTTGGCATCCTTGTCAAATTAACCATATATGTGAGAATTTATTTTTGATTTCTGAGTTCTTTAGTCTATTTAATTGATATTATACTTCATTATATCAGTATCATATTATATTGATCATTGTAGTTTTGTAGTATGTTTTGAAATTAGGTAATAGAGTACCAACTTTGTTCATTTTGATAAAGCTTTGATTGTTTGATGACTTTTGAGGTTACACATTAATTTTAGAACTACTTTTCTGTTTTTGAAAGAAAAACAACACCTCATTATTGAAATTTTGATAGTTGTTGGGGATGAAAATTCACATGTTGAAATCCTAATGTCCAGTACTTCAAATGAAGATGTATTACAATACAAGAGTTAGAATGGAATCTGGGAACACTGATGGAGGGAAGTTGACACTGGTATATAAATTGGTGTTGAATTATTGTATGCCTAAAGCTTAACTATCAGTAATTTTGTATATCATAACTCTTTAGTAAAAAAAATAAATTAAAAATAAAAGAAAGTATTGGAGATGGGATGTTAAATATATAATTAAAATTATCTATTAAAATGGGCCCTCATCCCATATAACTATTGTCCTCACCAGAGAAAAAATTAATACAGACATGAAGAGAGAGAGAAGACATGTGAAGGACTAAGTAAATGGGTAATTTCTCTAACAAGTAGAAAACTCTTAGAAGAAAGCAACCTGCCAATACTGTGACCTCCTGAACTGTGAAATTTTGTTGTTGAAGTGTGTGGCTCAGCAAACACGGGGTCTGTAAATTGCTTTGGGTAGTGAAATTCTTAGATAAACTAAATTTCAAACTTTGGCTTTTAGTTTAAAACCATTATTACCCACAACTAAATCTGAATTCAACTCAGTAGACATAGTGCTTCTTTAGCAGGCCTTCATAAGTATATATTCTGTTTTATTGTCATTTTTACTTACCATCAGGGAGGCAGTTTTCTTTGGGTATTAGTTCTAAGAAAAATACATTTATCTGTTTCATTCTGAGAGGGTGGGCTGGGTCACACCTAGTGGTACTCAGGATATAGTCCTGGCTCAGTGCACATGGATTACTCTTGATAGTACCAGGGAGCATTTATTATGCTTTATACCAAACTGGTATGGCTACACTCAAGGCAAACTCCTTAACTCTTTGGGCCCTACCAATTTTATATAAATAGCAGCTATAATATGTGTACATTATACATTTTCGCCATTTTATTCCAAAATCCTGCCCTTGAAGCCTTGCAGGTGTGACTGAGGTGCACAGCTGTGTCGGCAGGTGGCAGACAAGAGACAGACTTGTCTACATCCAGGGCTCGGCCCCCTGGGCCCTGGGTGGTTGATGGTTCGACATAGATAAAAACTGGACCCCCTGGAACGAACCCAGAGCTACGGCAGAGTCTGGCAAGCCACTTGTGGTATATATTTGATATGCCAAAAACAGTAACAATAATGGAACTCATTCCCAGCGAATAAGGCGTTACTGGTGCCCCTCGAGCAAATCAAGGAACAACGGGTAGACAAGTGATACAAGTGATCACTTGTCACTTGTCTTCCCGTTGTTCATCAATTTGCTCGAGCAGGCACCAGTAACGCTCTCCATTCGCTGAATGAGGTCCATTATTGTTACTGTTTTTGGCATATCGAATACACCACAGGTAGCTTGCCAGGCTCTGCCATGGCTCTGGGTTCATCCCAAGGGGCCCAGTCTTTTTCTATGTCAGACCATCAACCATCCAGGCCCACAGGGCAGAGCCCTGGGTGTATTCAAGCCTGTCTCAGTCCAGGTGCTTTTTCTTGGGCCCCATGATCTCGTGGATCATGACCTTGCATACTGTCTTGGAGATGGCCGAGCTGTTGACACTGTGCTGGGCAGCGGCGTGATGCGATCCATCTAGCTCTGGCCGGACATCTTGGTGGCTCCTCTGCCACCCTTCCAAAATAGTCCTCTCATTTAACTTTTGGGCTGCATGCACAACATGGTCTTAAGATAAAAAGAGTATTGTTTTTTGCCACTGTTCCATATGGAAAATACAGTCCATTGTTTTAGAAAAAAGAAAAACAAATTGGAATATATTCTTAAGATTACATATACCCATACCATTAGAATCCCTTAAGTTGACTAGAAATGTCTTCATCTTATGCTTTTTATTGTTTCCTTGGATGGTGAGGAGCAGGATTTTTCGGTTTTCTTCTACTAAACACACTGCTATGATGGAAGTGTAGGTCAGAAAATAAATAAATAAGATTTGGGGTTGGCCAACTACAATTTGCTAAATCTGATACCTCACCTGTTTTGTTGAGAAAAACCAACAGAGACACAGACACAGTGAAATATAAGCAGACAGACAAACTGAGAAAGAGAAATGGAACAAATCTATTCTCAATATTTCACCCAATATCTGTGACAGTGGATTATAGTATAAAGTAATACAAATATACTGTCTTAAAAGCTTAAATAATAGGAAATGAGACAACATGGTCTGTAAAGCCTAAAATATTTGATCTGATTCTTTACAGAGTAAGTTTACTGACCTATTAATAAGTGATGATTGGGTAGCATATGCGGATCTCTATATGTTAATTCTAAATATGAGAAAAATGAAGACTCTAAGGTCACTGAAAATAAATAGCTCCATGTTGGCAGCATGGGATAGATAAATTATAGAAAGAAGATAAATGGATTCCAGCAGGGCAGCCTCTCTTGAACTGGGGCAGAGTTGGCAGAAGGAATTGTGTGTGGCTAATATCTATACAATGTGCAAAGTCCAAGGGAGGTTGATTCATAATTCTAATAATCTCTGATTAAATTGTCAAAGAGATGATAATATAGATGGTATGCGGGGTGGAACCAAACCATTTGGGTAATCAATGGTAGCTATCTGGGAACATGGAGAACTATGTTGGAATTCCAGCAACTAATATGCTTGATTTCTAGGGGTCAGGTCATAAAAAGGCAGGAACTCAGAGTCAGATAATTTAAGTGTCACGGTACATGTATTACAGGCAGTTTAGCACAGACTCATGACATAGTTCCCCAGAATATCACTGAATGCAGCCCTCAACGTACCAAAGCACAGTCAGGGTGGTCAGATCATTCCAGCACTGTGGGACCGGGAGCAGCATGTTAGGGCCCAAGCAGTACCACATCGCATTGCTTTGCATCATAGGACCCTTACATTGAATTATTATCATGCCGAGTCCCTAAGCAAGCATTGCTTGGGTAATCACCCCTCAAATAAAACAAAAACAAAAAATGTTATCAACTCAGAATACAAAACATGAAATACAAGGGAAACCGTAAATCAAAGCAGATGAAGTAAAAACCAGCTGTAGGTCCAAAGCGGTGAAATAATCTAAAAATAAGGACAAAAAAACCTATTGAGACAGTTATCAGAGTATTTCTTACTATTTGTATCAATACAAAAAACAAAGGCTGTTTCCTAATAAAGATAATATGAGACTCCCATTGCTGCATGTGTAGTTAATAGAACATGAAACATGATGATCTGTTACTTCTGAGGCCATATGATAAGATTACAGCTCTTGACCCGGCAACTCTTTCTCTATTTCTTGGATCATTTTTAAGGAAAAGAGGAAGTAGAAGAGGCTTAAGGACAGTGGTTCAAGGTCTCAGTCACTTTCATAGTGGTAAAGGCACAATAACTTTGTACATCAAAACCATGAAAGTTAACATCACTTAAAATCATGTAATCCAAACTATAATAAAAATACTTAAAAATTGTACAAAGAAAAAAGCTTATTTAGTGGGTGCATAAGTGATAGACAAATCATTAACCAGACACCAGACACCTGGTCATCCAGCTTAGGGTAGCTGTGCTCAGAGCTGAGATCTTTTAATTTAGTTTCTCTTGGCCTCATCCAATCCTCATTCCCAATTCCCATCCATGAAAGCAGGACAGTGTTTTACTGATTTCATTCACTCAGGTAACATCATTAGAAATGTTGGAGGTGGTTATATTGGGGGTGACTTTTTCACTTTTGGATAATCTCTTTTGGCAAACAAAAAGAATTCTAGCCACCACTGACTCTATTTCACCTATACATGGCAAAGTTAAATAAATTAGAACATAATTCTGGATGGATTAAGTTGGCAAGGACAAGGCTATCCTTTGGACAATAGTTCATTTTATTTTCTGGCCTTTGAAAAATGGTTTGCTTTGCTTATTTGACTGGTGTTCATGGTTTGCTCCTAGCTCTGTGCTCAGGGATCTCTCTTGGCAGGGCTTTGGCGACCCTCATTCAGGGCTGAGGACCAAACCGAGGTCAGACAGGTGCAAAGCAAGAGTCCTACCAACTGTGCTATCACTCCCGCCCCAGAATGATAGTTCACTTGGAACCAAACACACTCTCTGATTCAGAAAAATTATAATGGGCTTGATTCCTGTGTTTCTGAGGGATAAATATGATCTGTAGAAACCTGCTTTGCCTTTCCCTTACAATTCCCAGTTTTAGATCATCACATCTGGAATATTGCTCCCTAACAGTATTTCCAAGTATGAGATAGTCCCTTGGGAAAAACAACTTAAATCTTTTAGTATATAATCCATCCAGAAGCCAAGGAAAGGATAGAAGAGAAGAGGAGAGGAGAGGAGAGGAGAGGGAGAGGAGAGGAGAGGAGAGGAGAGGAGAGGAGAGAGGAGAGGAGAGGAGAGGAGGAGAGGAGAGGAGGCGAGGGAGAGGAGGCGAGGCGAGGAGAGAGAGGAGGAGAGAGGAGAGGAGGAGAGAGAGGAGAGAGGAGAGGAGAGGAGAGGGAGAGAGGAGAGGAGAAGAGAGGAGAGAAGCGAGAACAGAACAACAGAACAGAACAGAACAGAACAGAACAGAACAGAACAGAACAGAACAGAACAGAACAGAACAGAACAGAACAGAACAGAACAGAACAGAACAGAACAGAACAGAACAGAACAGAACAGAACAGAACAGAACAGAACAGAACAGAACAGAACAGAACAGAACAGAGAACAGAACAGAACAGAACAGAACAGAACAGAACAGAACAGAACAGAACAGAACAGAACAGAACAGAACAGAACAGAACAGAACAGAACAGAACAGAACAGAACAGAACAGAACAGAACAGAACAGAACAGAACAGAACAGAACAGAACAGAACAGAACAGAACAGAACAGAACAGAACAGAACAGAACAGAACAGAACAGAACAGAACAGAACAGAACAGAACAGAACAGAACAGAACAGAACAGAACAGAACAGAACAGAAAGAACAGAACAGAACAGAACAGAACAGAACAGAACAGAACAGAACAGAACAGAACAGAACAGAACAGAACAGAACAGAACAGAACAGAACAGAACAGAACAGAACAGAACAGAACAGAAACAGAACAGAACAGAACAGAACAGAACAGAACAGAACAGAACAGAACAGAACAGAACAGAACAGAACAGAACAGAACAGAACAGAACAGAACAGAACAGAACAGAACAGAACAGAACAGAACAGAACAGAACAGAACAGAACAGAACAGAACAGAACAGAACAGAACAGAACAGAACAGAACAGAACAGAACAGAACAGATTATAGGACAGCAAAAATGTACCTAGGTAAGGAAAGAATAAAATGTTTTAGGGTCTTCTAGAAGCAGAGTGCAACAAAAGTAAACAAGAGAATAAACTGTCATAACTTTATGCTCTAAAGGTACCTGACTACATGAAATAGTTCAGCCTCTGCTCTTTATGTACCTATTAGATGCTGATGCGATTATTAATTGTCACTAATTTTTCTATCAATTTAAACAATGTCTCACCAGGTTGGGGAGTGATATTGTACTGAATAAGTGGCCAGTCTGTGAGCTCACTGATGGCTGTGCAGGCAACCATAAAACTTAGACAGTCCTTGTGTGTTTGTCTTATAGTCTGCCATCAATCCCACAGGGCAGAGGTGGAAGGGGCCATTGCTATTGTCTTTAGAAAATCACATACAGAAATCTAATCACATACAGAAATCTAAAAAAATAGTGTTTATTGACTTCATCAACTTTGAGAAGTATCATGGTAGTCAGGAGTCTTTTGTAATTAATTTTTGATTGACTCGTTTACATCACTTGTATCACTTGTCTTCCCATTTTTCATCGATTTGATCGAGCAGGCACCAGTAACATCTCCATACGTCCTGTCACAAACAAGTGTAGCCCAAGGCCATCTGCTCGCTCCAGGAACACCAAGAGCCTCAAACCACTCCTTCAGATCACTGGAATGAGGTCTATAATTGTTACTGGTTTTTGGAATATCAAATACGACATGGGTAGTTTGCCAGACTCTGCTGTGTAGGTGGTACACTCTCAGTAGTAGGCTCTCATCTCGAGCTTTACTGATGAACCTCAACAAGAGAGAGATTTGCTTTTCTCTTAGGTGAGCTCTGAGGAGCTGTGGAGTCCGGATGTTGAGAATGACTGACCTCAGGATGTGGGGGTTCTCCTGGCTTCTTGCTAGGTTCACTGGGATTTCAAGCCACGGCTAGAACCTGCCTAGAACTGTATACAGTGTATAAATGTGAAAGATCCTGGGAAGGACCTGGTCCTAACTTCCAGTATTATCTACGACTGTCGTGTGGCCACTCTGCAGCCGCACACCAGTGCAGCTGTGGGTCTGGAGTGTCTCTCTTCCATGGTTTCTGGCTATGGTGGTTGGGATCATTCAGCCATGCCTTCCAACATGGAGGTGGAGGGAATGGGAGGAGGATCCCAAATCCCTGCTCCAAGTCTGGCCCTCTTGGCCCTCCCCGCATGACTGAGTGAACCCTTGGAGCTATGTTGGACTTGGCCAGGGGCTGAGTATTGTTTACAATACTCATAATAAATTCACTTTAGCTTCACAACTCTATATGTGTTGAATTCTCACCATCCCTACAAAGAAGTTCCAGTGCTATCCCATCACTGCATATATACAACTTCCTCTATTCTCTTTCCAATCTGGTAATCACTATAGTTTTCACTAAGTTCTTGGAGGTAGTTTTTTATGCAAATAATTTGCTTTTTTTTTTTTTTTTTTTTTTTGCTTTTTGGGTCACACCCGGCAATGCTCAGGGGTTATTCCTGGCTCTGCACTCAGGAATTACTCCTTGCGGTGCTCGGGGAACCATATGGGATGGCGGGGATCGAACCCGGCCGGCATAGGCCTGCCGCATGCAAGGCAAATGCCCTACCCGCTGGGCTATCGCTCCGCCCCAAATTTGCTTTAATTATATTCTGCTTATGAGTAAAACCATTTGGCAATTGTCTTTCACTTCCTTATTTGCATATTCATCTCAACATCTATTTTCTCCCAAGAGGCACACTTGAAATATTTTTTGAATAGCACAATAGTATTCTATTGAGTATATATAGACTACAGTTTCTTTCTAGATTCATCTGTTAAGGGTATTTAGGTTGATTCCATCTTTGTGAATTGTGAGTAATGCTACTATGAACATATGCTACAAATATTCTTTCAAATTAGTGTTTTCATATCCTTTGGAGAAGTGCCTAGGATTTAGCATTCCTGAATCATATGAAATTTCCATTTTAATTTTTAAAAGAATATCCATATTCATTTTTACAAGGTTATATCCATTTATGTTTCTACTAATATGTGTACTAGAGCTCCTTTTTCTCTACATATTCAACCACAATGTTTGTCATTTCTGAGTTTTTGATAGATGTAAGCTATTCTCATTGGTTTGAGTAGTACCACTTCCTAAAACTAAGCGATGATGAGCATTCTTTTTCTTATGTGTTTGTGGGTTATCTGCATCTTTTCTTCTGGGAAGTGTTTTTCATGCCTTTTGTCAAATTTTTAATTGGGTTCTTTTTTTACTTGTTGATCTGTGTAAGTTCCTTTTTATATTTTGCTTATTAACCCCTTGTCAGATTTGTGAGGTGAAAATACTTTTTCCCAATTGCTAGGTTGCCTTTTTTTTTTTGTTGTAGTTTCTTTCACTATTAAAAATTTTTAAATTTGACGGTCTCCCATTTATTTATTTATTTATTTATTTATTTATTTATTTATTTATTTATTTATTTATTTGCTTTTTTGGGTCACACCCGGCGATGCTCAGGGGTTACTCCTGGCTCTGCACTCAGGAATTACTGCTGGCGGTGCTCGGGGGACCATATGGGATGCCGGGGAATCGAACCCAGGCCGGCACAGGCCGGCCGCGTGCAAGGCAACGCCCTACCCGCCGGGCTATCGCTCCGGCCCCCTTTTTTTTTTATTTTAAGTACCAGGGCTTTATCGTGCCTCTGTGCTCAGGGATTCTCCCTGTGGTGCTTGGGAACCATATGGGGTGTCTGGGCTAGAATCTGCATCAGCCATGTGCAAAGCAAGAGCCCTGCCCATTGTATTTTACTCCACTCTCTGGAGTTGAGTCTTAAAATATATCTTTGATGTCAAGGTCCTAGAGTAAATGTTTTCTTCTATGTCTTTATAATCTAGGTCTCAAAATCTAGCATTCAATCTTGGATAGGTGTTAAATAGTGATTTGATTTTGCATATGGTGTTAAATAGTAATTTATTTTCATTGTTTTGGCATGTGGACCAGTCTAAATTTCAGGAAACTCATTCATCGTGAACACTGGTAAAATATAGTTCTTTAATAAATAAAAACATTTTTTATAAAGGAGAAACTTTAAAAAGGACTTTATGTGTTAAGTGTGACAGTAAGAATTCTTGTATTCAGTTATGGTAATGGTTTTTGTAACAGATTTTGGTTGTCACTAAAACATTATGAATTTTATAATGAATTGACTCTTTAGTCATGGTTGATATCTTTAGTAAAACAAGAAAATTTACTATACAGTGAGATTTCTACACGAAGAAAAGTGTATACTGTTTGTCTCATTAGGATGACATTTAAAATAATTAAAATTATAGCTAAGCATGATAAAAATCTCATAATTATTATAAATTCTGTAATACTTAAGGCAACAACTTCTAGAATGGTTCTAGTATTCCAGTATTACATAAACTGCAGAAATTATTTTTATATATATTTTTAAAGAACTGAGACATCTCTGTAGTATAACTTCAGCCAGTATTATGTTAAGCAAAATATATTACTGGCTTATTAACTCTGAAAATTTTTGTTTTATACTATATTTTGGCAATGACAATTTCAGGTTATCTTGTCAATATTTGCTTATAAGTGAGAGAGGAGTAACAAATATTTAAGTATTGTCCACTCTGCAGGGAGAGATGAATTTTAGGTCCAAAAAATGAATTTAAGAAGTACAAAAGATACCTGTGGACAATAAAAATTCATTCTTTTTTCCCCTCAAAACCATCTGCAAATGTGTGTGCAAATTAATTGGCTTCAGGCATTCTGTTGCATAGGAGGAGTAACACATTAGATAGCTAAAATTAGAAGGAAAAGCAAGTCAACAAAGGGATCCTGTGAAAATATAAAGCTGGGAGAGCCAGTGAGGTGGGTACAGCAGGAGTCCCTGGCTGCCAGGAGCAAAGGGTCTTCAGCTCTGGGAGCTGAGAGTGCTGAGGAGAGCTGGAGGCATATTGCTGACAGACTGGGCTATTCACACTTGCAGATTTCTCGATCTGAGTATCAGAGGGGCAAGGGTTGGGGTTTATGGCCTGTTTCTTTTTTCCTGGATTTCAATACATCAGTGATCAGGGTGATGAGTGAGGGGTGAAATGAGAAGGAAAACTAAAAGGCATTTGGTCTTTGTTTTTTTTTCGAATTTTATGGGGGAAACACCAGTCTACTCCTTTTTATTTTATTAATTTTTAAAAAAATTATTAAATCACCGTTATATATGCAAGATGTTCATGTTTGAGTTTTGGTTCTACAGTGTTCCAGCATCCATCTCTCTACCAGTGCCCATTTCCCACCACCAATGTCCCCACCTCCATCCCTCTTCCCCCAGCCTGCTTCCATGGCAGGTTCTTTCTCTCTCCCTCCCTCTCTCTCTCTCTCTCTCTCTCTCTCTCTCTCTCTCTCTCTCTCTCTCTCTCTCTCCCCTCTCTCTCTCTCTTTCTCTTCTCGCTCTTTCTCTCCTTCTTGTTTCCCTTTCTTACACATTGTAGATTGTAATATATTCTAGAACATGATTGGTTCCACTAGTTTGATGTACAGTGCAGCCGGGACAGCTGGATGGCAGCTCTCCCCAGCGAGTCTGAGTCTCCCCATCATGGCCGAGAGCCCAGAGGCAGTTCGTGGGTGGGGCCACTAGGCCTTGAGGACAGGTCAGAGAGGGGAATGGGAACCCCAGCTCCATCTCCAGGAACACCAGGTGATGTTCGCCTCTGAGAACCACCTACCTGGGCTCGAACTCGGCTGCTCTGTACTGGTCTTGAGATCAGCGTCTCTCTTGCATAGGTTCTGATGAGCTGTGGGGTCCGGACCGTGAAAATGGCGGCTATTATGGTGAGCGAGTCTTATTTGGCTGCTTCTGAGGCCATCCAGAGGTGATGGGACCACTTCCAAAACCCTCCTTTCCTCCTGGGAACCTCATGGTCAGCTGAGCTAGGGAGAGCCGGATGGCAGGTCTCCCCAGTGTGTATATTTTATTAATTTTTTAAAGCACATCACAAGAATGCAAATGCTAAGCAAAAATAATAATAGCTACAAGTTACAGAGAGCTAGCTGGGCACTTGTGTTTTATATACACCATCTCATTTAATGTTCCCTGTGCTCCCCAAACAGTAAAAACCCCTTCCAAAATTACTGGCTCATTTGCATAGCATCATAAAGGGATCCCACTTTATTTGAGTTCCAAATTAATAAAGTCTCTGTCACTCTTGACTTGGCCGGTACACTGAGATGGTGAGTGGGTGGGTGGCCTCTGACCATCAGAGAATGATGTCTCTCTCCTTTGCAGCCAAGGCCAGGCTCAGATCAGAGTGTGTTTCTTGGCCAGGTAAGTCTTGGACCCACGCATAGAGGAGGAAGAGCTTGGATTTTGAGCCCACTGATAGAACTGCGGTGCCCAGACTTGGCCCCTCCACAGCCCCACCTCTCTCTTCTGTCTTCTCTTTACATATTGGATTCAGAGCCCTCACTTCATAAGCGCTCAGGGCACGGAGGCCCTGCCAATGCTGACACCCTGGCATTCCGTTGGGAGGGAAATGTGGTTACAAGCATATCTGGCTTGGAGGCCTTCCAAAATACCTGGTGCCAAGGGAGGCAGCCTGAATAAAACAGGCTTTCCAGTTAGAGTCCTTACTTTAGCAATAACGTGAGTGGTTCACTCAAGAGGCTGCAACTGGATTTTCCAGGAGCAATAAAGAACTAAGCCCCGGGATGCCTCACTTTTGAAGGACTTGCCCTTTGTTTTTGCTTTCCTTTCCCTTCTGTCTTTTCTCCTAAACTTTGCTTTTTGTTGGTGGTATTTAGACAAGCTGTTTTCTGTCCTCCGGGTGTGCTCTAGGATTTGATCTAATTGTCCCGCTGTTCTAGTGTCACTGGGCATTATTATTGGGAAGATGAATGGGGTGGGGGTCAGAGTTCAGCGAGAAGGCATCTGCTCACTTGCACTGCATAGTGGAAGTGCTCAGAGGTGATCTTTAATGAAAGCTTGGAAAAGATTTCCGCGGAACAGACTGTCTTCCTGCAGCGAAGGGGCGATCGAAGGGTAGTCTTTACCGGAGGGACCAAAAATGAGTTAGGAAAATCATTATAGGGCGTTTTCTGCTCAGGCGGTCCCTCAGTGGGAAGGAGAGAACAGGAAGGGAATGCCAGGTTGATTAAACAGGGGGAGGTCAAAGAAGGAAGCGCGTGGATGCATCCTAACCACTAGCCTATTTTGCTGACAACAATTTCACCAAGTTTCCACTCCACTCGCAAAGCCTCTCCTCTGGCCTCCGGGTTACTGCAGCATCGCCATGGAGAGCTCAGGTTCTCTTACTGGACTCTACGCGTGGACACTTCTTCCATTCACCAAGTAGCCGGAACTCTCACTATAAGCCGGCAGAATTGCTCCCCACACTCGAGGCAATGGGGCACAATGGATCTTTTGTTCTTTTTTGCCTTTCTGGAATTGGGCGACTGTCTCCTTTTAACCCCAGTTGAAGGTGGCTGAGCACGGAATCCTGGAGGGTCTCACCTTCCTTCCACTCCCGCTTTGTTCTTTGTAGAGGGTTAAGGAGAGCCCTTTCCCTCCTCGCCCCAGCAATCCTGTTTGGGGGCTTTGAGTGCCCAGCCTGCCTTTTCGCAGAGTGGAAGTTAGGAGAGCGAGAAAGCAGCACAAACCGGGAAACTCCCTGCGGTTCAGGCGCGCCCTGCAGCCCGCGGCTCCGCCACAGCCCGGGAGGGAGCTGCAGCCCGGCCCCTAGAGACGCTGCAGCACCCGGAGCCGGAGGCGCCGTCCCCGGCCCCGGGCGCCACCACGACGAATACCCGGAGAGAGTCTGCGCTTGGCGGGCTCGCAGCTCCCGCGGTCTCCGGGGATGGCTCGGGGATCCCGCCACGGCTTCCCGCACCGCGGGCGCTCGGAGTCCCCCCAAACAGGGCGCACCTTCGCCGCCGGGGTTTTTCCCCGCCTCCTCCGGGAAACCCCGCGGAGCCCCCCTGCGGCTCCGGTGGGCGCAGTTGAGCTCGCCGCAGCCCTCCCGGGCAGGTTCCCCGCGCCCAGCCGGAGCGGCGAAGAGAGCGCTCGGGGTCCCGCTCTGAGCATGCGCAGCCGGCGCCTCCCCGCCCCCCTCGGCTCCCCGCGAGCCGTCAGCCTCTGCTCCTTCCTTTCATTAAACAAACAGGGAGAGCCTGGAGCCTGGACCCGGTGCGAGCCGAGCTGCGAGGAGGCGGTGGAGGGACGTGTGCGGGATGGGCGCCGAGGGGGGAGCAGTGATCCCCGCCCCACTGGCGCGCGTGCACACACACATACACTCGCACACTCACACACACGCACACAGACACACACACACACACACACTTGCACACGCCCGCGCCGCACGCTTGCCGGGTCGCTCTCCCACGCAGGCGGAATGCAGCAGCCCTTTGGGCGCGCGTCTCGGCCGCTGCCTGAATGCACGGCGCGCCCGCGAGCCCTGTGATCCCCGCATCCAGGGAGAACGCTCCTGCCCGAGAGGTGAGTGGGGCGTCGTGCCTCGGGCTACTCCTTCCAGACTGGGCTGGCAGCCGCAGGTTCCCGGCCCGGCACCGCGGCACAGGTGGCCCGCAAACCCGCGTGTGGCTTTCCAGGTGCAGAGCAAGGCGGCGCCCGGGGGCCGTGCCGGGTGTCGGGGGAGAGGGCGATGCCCTAGAGGGTCGCTGCCGGCGAGGTGTCAGCTGGACCCTGCTGAAAGCGACACCCTCGCCGCTCGTAAACTTTCCGCCCCTGTCATTTGGGAAGCGTGGAGACAAAGGGGGCGTGGAGGCGCCTGCGTCCCGTTCCACCCTCCTGACCGCATGCCCGGCTGCTGCCCGAGCCGGCTTGCAGAGCTTGCGGGCGGGGGGCGCCCTGCAGGTGACGGGTGGCAAGTCCTTCAGCCTTCGTGGGTGGTCGGGATGGAGCATCCTTAGATATGCACGCGTGGCCTCCGATTCCTTGCAAGGGTGGACACCTGTCAAGCTCCTGCCCGTCTCTTCTTCCTCCTTGCCCCCCATCTCCCCCCAGCTCCAGGGGTGCATCACCCTGGGTGCCACCTGGGAAATGGGCAGGGAAGCCTTGGTTCTTCTCTGTGAGCACACGGTGTTGATGCGCCCGGGTGAGGCTCAGGTCTGAGCGAGGATGAATGATGAGTTACTGAAAGGTTTGCCATTTTCACCTTCTAGAAATGCTGGGCGCTGGGGTCCCTCCTCCCCGGGGAAGGTGTTGTTTGCTGGCGCACCCCGGCAGCTGCAGCTGGGCTGCGGGGCTGATGTAGTTGCCGCTGGTTTTTTTTTTTTTTTTTTTTTTTGCCCCGGAGGGTTTGTGCCACACACACACACACACACACACACACACACACACGTGTGGAGTATGTGGAGGATTGTGGGTTATTCTTTTTGTCTGTGGGGATATCGTTTCCCCTTTCAACCTCTTTTTTCGTGGTAGAGATTGCCTGCTGTCAGAGACCTAACTGGCACGCATTGGGCACCTTTCTAAACAGCTCTTAGATCCTAGTGGAAAAGGCACCCTTCCCCCTCCTTCCAAAATAAGAATTCCTTAACACCCAAGCCCCCTCGGGGCGGGGGTTTCAGAGTGAAGAGCTTTTTCTGTAGGCACCTAGGAATGAAAAGCCTCCAATCTCACCAATCAAATGATCTTTCAAAGGAGCAGTGATTGAGGCAGTGATGAGGAACCCAAGGCTGGGACAAAGGGGAGGAAAGAGGAAAGAGTCCATAGTCCTGGAACAGAGGTGTGACTGAAGGGTAATTCCAAAGCAGAGCATGTCCGGTGTGTGGCTACATCCCTGTCTTTCCTGAGCTCCTTATCCACTCTTCCGAGGTGAGGTCTGTGACTTTCCTCCTGTAGGTGGGGTCGAACTGGAGGTTGTCTGCGTTGTTGCATTGGGGGGGGGGGTGTGAGTCTGGATTATTCCTGGACTGACCGTCAGCACCGTCACCAATGAAGTGTTTACATGTAGATAGTGTCTGTGGGAACATTCTCCACCTTGACGTTTTATCTATACCTGGAAGGCGGAAAGGTCATCCCAAAGTGGTTTTTGGCTGTGCTCTACCTTCCCAAGGCTTGGGGTAGTAAGAAAAGCGCTTGGTGAACTTGGTAGCCAAGCTGAGACTGGCAGTGAAATCACTGGAGGGTGGGATTGCCTCTGGGTTGTTAGTTGGGACACGCCTCCCTTGGAGATGGCAGGTAGACTTCATCTCGGTGCTGCTTTTCGCCTTACTTGATTTTTAACATTTGAAACTTCTCCCACGTCTTTGAAAGAAAACCTGATGAACACTAGGTTGACTGCAGAAGTTCTATTATGAAAGAAACCTTGACTCATTAAGTCAACAGAGCCAAGGCTAAGTTTTTAGGAGAGGAGAACAAAGAAGATAGAAACTGTATAAAGGGTGCATATGATTAAAACAACTTTACTTTTGTAATTTTAATAAAGCATTTACTAGGATAGAATATGAAAATTTTTTTCTTTTTTAAAAAAGTGAGTGAAGTATAGATCTTTCTAGAAACATTTTTCAGTTGAAATTGGCATAGGGATGTCTAAATATAATGTTCAGCATGTGTCCATTTTACTTCACAGTGATTATTCTCATTATTTTCTTTGCAAAAATTGGCAAGAAAATAAGATTTTTTCTTTTTACTAGAGAACTATTTTTCTCTTGATAGATTTTCAGACATCTGCAAATTTTATTTATACTTAATATATTTATATTTTATTTATATATCATTATTGGCATCCCTCATATTTAGTAGAGTGATCATATAAAACTGAATAACAAAGATTCGGTCTCCAGAGTTTACGATCTAATTGTAAATATAAGATTAGTATGCATGAAAAATTTGAGTGTACTCTGAGCTCTCCCTGAGTCTTCTCTACACTCTATCCCTCTGAATTTTCTCAACACTCAGAAGCTGTTTACCGGAGCATTATGCACTGGGGATTGGAGAATAAGAAAAACCAAAGAAGCAGGACGGTGGGGAACATTCGTTTTCAGAAGGGGAGAAGACTTATTTGCTCACCATAACACAGCTGATTAATAGATATAATCGCATGATAAACTAAGCATCAGTAATATAGACATCAAGACACAGTTTTTTCCCTTTCCTTTGAAGAATTTTAGTAGCTAGGGTTTGCTTTATTTTTGCATTTTGGGGGAAATATTTTAGAAAATTAATAGTCTTTGACCAAGTGGAAAAGGATAGAAAGGATAGTCAAGGCAGAGGGAGAATATTGGGTTGCGTGATAAGTTAGAGTGACTTTAAGCCTTTCCATTAGCTAGAACACGGGGTGTTGGATTGTGGCCACCAGGATGAAGGCTTGCTGGGCAGCACGATGCCTACGTGTTCTGACAGAGCACTCCTAGGATGCTGTGCAGGTTCAGAGGGAGGGCATTCCTCAAAGGATGGGAAGAAGGTCAAGGTTTCTTCAGAGCGAAGTTGACCTGAACTGCATCTTGAAGAAAGAGAAGCTTATTCTAGACTGAAAAATAAAAAACACCTACAACAAAACAACAACAACAACAACAACAACAACAACAGGCTAAAAATCAAAAAACAAATCCAGAACTAAAAACTTATCTAAAAAATATAACTAGTTCTCTGGGACTCTAGGGAAAGAAATAGATCCTTAGTTTTGTGGGGTGCAAACTGTCGCAACTGAGAGATAAGAGAAGTCCAGCATGATAGAAATATCCTGAGCAAAAGAGCTTCAGTTTTCTCAAAAGCCTAGGTAGCAGTTTGGAGGTGGAGAAGATGAAGAAATGCTGAGATTTATATTAAAGAGAGAGGACAGTGGCCAATAAGGAAGATAGGCTGGAGGTGGTAGGACTCCAAGCTGGGAGCTTTTGTGAAAATAAAGGTGTGAAATGCAGAGCATGGGGTGTGGGGGGTAGAGAGGAGGAGAGAGCTGGGAGGCAAGTGAGAAAAATAAACCCTGCTAGTCCAAGAAGGTTTTCCTGCTCGCGCCCACTTCACTCTCTGGGCCCGCTGATTTTACAGCGTTCACTTGTATAACTCTCTTCACTGTATTTTGAGGAACGGTGTTCAGACTATCTCTAGCACTCCTCATGGCTTTGGTACAGAGTTGGGACTCGGTCAATTTTTGCTGAACTAATGACTGCATCAGTGAATAAGAAATCTAGTCATAAAGCGAGTTCTTCACTGGAAGGATGTAGGCTACATCATGAGTTTTAGTTTTTGTTTTTGGACCACACTTGGCAGTGCTTAGGGCTTAGTCCTAACACTGTGCTCAGGGATCACCTGGCAGGACTTGGGGACCATATGTGGTGCTGGGAATTGAACCTGGATCGATTGTGCAACACAAGCACCTTAACCACTCTACTATCTCTCTGGCCCCATCATGATTTTATTTCTCCAAAGTCATCAACTTTTGGAAAGTCATTGTGAAATGATCTAGGGAGACTGCATCTATGAAGAGCTATCTTATGGAAGTGACAGTAAGAAGTATACCACATTTTCAATAGGTAAAAAATTGTATTTTAACAATTGTACATTGGTCTATATGCCTAGCACTGTTTCTAATTCACAGTAGTTGCAGTAAATGTGAGTTCCTGTTTCCTTCCTCCTCATCAGAATTTCCCAATTTTATGTGCTTTGCTCAAAATTTTAAGATATTCTGGGTCACAGGTGTTGATAAGGCATAGGATCTCATTTCAAGAGTTCATAGTGCATTAACATTCTGGAACGAAGGACAGATTGCCCATATTCCTGTGTTCAGTGGTGCAACCCTAGAGAAACCCAAACATATTAACTTCCAATCTTAAAAGCCAACTAAGCAATGTCAGAATGGATAAACACATAGAAATATTCAGGTTGACTACAGTGGGTGAAAGAGAAGTAATAGCAAAGATATTAGTATCAAAGATGCTCTGGATTGGACCTTTGGTAGGTGAATAAATGGTGGTAGGTGAATGGGGGAGGGTCAGAGAAGTATGTCTCAATGCTATATGGCGGAAGTTAATTTGGGGATCACACTGCACCCCTTGAAAAGCACATAGTACAAATATTAGAATGTAGTGGTTTCACAGTAAAGCAAACATTATATTTATTAAGGGAGCAGATTAGGAGGGCAGGAGATCATAGAGCCAAAGAATACCCTTAGCTTTGAGAAGAATGTAGGGGATTAAGGAGAGAAACCAGCCCATAGTATGCTCAGGCAAGACGTGAGTAAAAATGGGATGAAGGCAAAAACCTGAGGGAATCACGAGAAGGGTGGCCATAAATTCAGAAGCAATCCTATCCATGTGTGAAATCCTAAAAATTATTTAAAAACAACAACAGCAGGTGTGGGGACATGAGAGCCAGAGAGTAGATGAAGAAGGATGCCTAGTTTTCCCAGGAGCCTGTAAAGATTGTGAGGACAGACAAGGGGTGCTCATCTCCCTTACCTAAATCATGTGGGTGCTTTCTTAAGCCCAGAGAATTCAAATTGATGAGTGTCCTGATGCTCAGGAGCCTCTGAGGGCCGCCCTCTGAGGGCGTCACTTGGGCAAGAGAGATGATGAAACTGCTTCTGTAGCATAGTGGTGGAGCCCGGATTCTAGTTACAAAGACCCTGTTGAATTCTGGTTTCGCCTCTTAGAGCCATGTGCTTTAGGGGCACATAGTTTTGCCTCTCCATTTTCAAATTATATTTGCTTCTAAGTAGGAGAGAATGGTGTCAATCCTTGGTTAGGAGGATCGGATGAGTTCATATTTGTAATGCTTGTCACAGAATGAGCTTAATAAAGGAGTAAAAATAGTGTGAGACACGAGTTAAGCTTGAAATGTAAAGCTTGAAAATTCTAGAAATTGTGTGTTTTGATGTTTGTTTAAAATTCCTTTTGGGTGGGTATCAGTAGGAACCTCTAAATTGAACTTTTTTAAATTAAAAGTAGCAACGATTCGAACTGCAGACACAGTTGCGTCACAAATAGCAGCTCCCCTGTCATAAGAAGAGGTGGAGTAGCTGTGTGCCGGGGCACTGTGCCCGGTTCACTTCCTGGCATAGCTGTGTGCCGGAGCACTGTGCCCGGTTCATTTCCTGGAAGCTGAGTGCCGGGTGCACTGTCTTCCCAGTTCATTTCCTGGAAGCTGAGTGCCGGGTGCACTGTCTGCCCAGTTCATTTCCAGGAGTAGCTGTGTGCTGGGTGCACGGCCTGCCCAGTTCATTTCCATAGTTGCTTCCTATCTATACTTGTCTGGGAAGATAAAGTTTTGCTTGCCCTTAGGTAGGTTTTTTGCAATTTACATTTCTTCAGGCTTCTGGAAATCCCACAACTTCTTTCTGAAGGGGAGGGGTGTGTATTTGAGCCATACCTGCAGTGTTCAGGGTTAACACCTGGCTGTGCTCTTTGGGTTGGGTATGGTTCCTCCAACCTCTGGTGGACTTGGAGGAACCATATGGAATGCCATAAATAGAACCTGGGTCAGTTGTACTTCAGGCAAGCTCCCTGCCTGCTGTACTATAACACAGTTTCTTAACAATTTAGCTGTTTCCAGGGAAGTAACAGTAAATTGTTCTCAGGCAAGTGCCTCTGATGGAAACTCTAAATATATGAGATGTGAGGTTTGCAATATTCTTTGGGATTTGAATATCTCCCTTTTTTCATGGAAAGCCTGTAGTTTATCTGAAATAGAATTCTAGTGGATATGGAAACACTAACAGAGGGCTGGTAATAACAGGGCCATGACTAGAACTGTAGTCTGATCATAATTTGATACTCTTTGTATTACACACAAATGCTTTTGTTATTACTCTGTAGTCAAAGGAACTAAAGAACACTCGAGGTGTTGCAGGTGTGACTGCAGTGCCCACCTGCATTGGCAGATGGCAGACAGGAGACAGGCTTGTTCACACCCAGGGCTCTGCCTCGTGGGCCCTGGGTGGTTGATGGTCTGACATAGAAAAGGACTGGGCCCTTTTGGGTGAACCCAGAGCCATGGCAGAGCCTGGCAAGCTACTCATGGTGTATTCGATATGCCAATGGACCTCATTCCCAATGAATGGATATGTTACTGGCGCCCACTTGAGCAAATCGATGAACAACAGGAAGACAAGAAGTGATACAAGTGTAGTCAAAGACATTTTTTCCCAAAAACACATATTTCATCTAGATGCTGGAGATCTGTCCTAGTGGTACAGCATTTGTCTAGCATGGGCATGTGTGAGACCCTAGATTCAACCCCTGGCACTGCAAAAAGCAAAACAAAGTTCATCCATATATTTACTTTTCAGCCACACTACAATTAGTCCAGTTCTCCATCTGAGGTTTTCCTTTTCGGCCTTCAGCTGCTATCCTCTCTTGAATTGCGCCCTTGCCTTACCCTTTAACAACCTCTTTCATCCTAAAGCATCAAAGTCACTTCCTAGGGAAGGTTTCATTGAGCATTAGGTGCCTTTCCTGACATGTGTTTCTGAGGTCCCCACTTTGCTTTTGGAATGCCTAAAACAGTCATTGCTTAGAAAATATTTTGGATTAATTAAATTAAAAGTAATAAATGACTGACCTGGTAAATGGATTGTTGTCCTATTCAGTCATTAATGTTCTAATGATGAAGCTTTATGTTAGAGACAACCATAGCATTTCCTCCCCCACCCTTTTTTCTTTATTTTGAAGAAACATTGCGTCATGACTTAGATGTTTCAAGTGTATATCATTAGAACCAACATGTACGTTTGCTACATTAAGTTTGCCACTTAGAATCCAAATATAAACCTCACTCTTCTTCCTCTTTTATTGGATTTATCATTTACATTTCCCTTTTCTGGTAGTAAGAGAAACATAGGATTTTCAGGCTCATTGGAAGTATTTCCCATCAAACTTATAAGTAAAACTAGATGAGGTAACCAAGAACCAGAGAGGTGATTCTTGTCTGTGGCCATGCAGCTAAGAGGTGACAAAGTGGGAGGAGACCCCAGTCTACTGATGACAGATGCAGAGCAGTGTAAACGAGGGTCAGTGTGTTTGTCCTAGCTTTGTTTGCATCCATTATTATTTCTTTTATTTTATTTTTTTTCCGATTTTATTTTATTTTATTATTTTTCCCCCCCAAATATTGTTACACCATTTTAGACATACAACTGAAAGATGCTCATGTAGAGTTTTGGTTCTACAGTGTTCCAACACCCATCCCTCCACCCAAACCCATCTCCCATCACCAATGTCCCCACCTCCCTCCCCCTCCCACACCTCAACTACTTGGCGGGTTCTGTATATCATTTTTCTCCTCCTTATCTCTCCCTCCGCCAAACTTTCCTGCTCTTCGTGGAATTCAATGCATTAAAAGACATTACTGTTTCCACTATTTTAATGGACCACGCGACCTAAAGCGGCTGGACTCAAACTGGTTTTGCTTTGTTGATCTGGTCGTGAGGCAGTTTCGCAGCGTCCAGACAGCGAAAATGGTGGCTAGTGTGATGGGCGAGTCTCATCCGGCTGCTTCCGGGACCCCCCAGAGGCGACGGGCCCCTCCCAAAACCCGTCTGCCCTCCTGGGGGTCCCCTCTTCAGCTGGGCCCGGGCGAGCCGAGCTCCAGCCTCCCCAGCCGCTTCATGTTATCCATTATTATTTCTTAAAATACTGCATCGAGGGCCTGGAGTGATAGTGCAATGGGTAGGGCTTTGCCTTGCATGCAACCAATCTAGGTTCAATCCCGGCATCCCATATGGGCCGCCCAGCACCACCAGGATTTATTCCTGAGTGCAGAGCCAGGAGTAACCCCTGAGCATTGCCAGGTGAGACCCCTGCCCCCTCCAAAAAAAAAAGCAAAAAACAATGCATCAAAGTATTATTTAACTTGAAAGCTAAGATTTCTTGGCACCTCTCTCAACTGTGCACCCTTTGCAGGTGCCTTGCCCACCTCACCCTGTGTCATCTCTGCTATTACTGTAGGACAGGAGTGAGGAGAATTCCCAACTTTTAACATGTCATAAACTAAAGTTACTCTATTCCTGCCAAGTGTTTAATTGAAAATATTGAAGAACACCGTTTAGCTTGGTGGAACAAGCTGATATTAAATGGCCTGATGGATCCACTAATTAGTGAGCATTATAATCATAGTATCAAATTAAGGTCAAATGGGAGAAAATGAAACTGGAATGAAAACCTGTTTTGACAGTCAACCATTTTTCTGTCTCAGGGCTAAAAGGCAATGCAGAGATCCCCAAACTTCTTGACTTAATTTAGAATTTTGTGTAAATAGTTGTTTATATATTTCTCTAGCTTGGAGTTTTGGGAACACTAAAAGGAGAAAATTATTCCCTTCTCCTTGATTGGTCTTGACTGATGACACTGCTGACCTTATGAGAGATTTTGGTCATTTCTGCTAAAGCATTAGGAAATGATAGAAAAGAAGCATTAATGGAGAAGACAAGGAAAGAGATCAAGGGCTATACTCTTAGGGTTAGCTACCAAGTTCCTTTAAGGCACTACTATCAAGTACAAGAAGGGGCATTATCTCTATTATCTCACTAATTACTGCACTGTGCTAGAATAGGTACTGATGTCTCCATTTGACTTCTGAGAAAATCTTGTCTCATAGAGGTGAGTCATTTACCTAAATTTACCAGTCCAGGATTCAAACCCAGAACTGAGTTCAAAGTCTGCTCATCCCCCTTCTACGTCCTGTTCTCCAAGTCAGGGGGTGACTGATTGCCCCATCACTACTCACCATCATAAACGCCTTAGGAGCTGAGCTTCAGCAGTTTGTCTGGGTTAGCTGGATGGGGAAGTCAGCAGGCAATTTCACTCCCTGTTGTTATTTCTCCTTCCATGGTGCATTTATCTTCTTGCATTCATCAATAACAACAGAGAGCAGAGTTGCATACACATTGGAAATAAATACCACACTTTGTGCAACTCATAAATTTTTACATGACATGAAAGCACGTATTTTATATTATCTCCATTGTGTTAGAAAGGGCCCTTTTCTTTGGACTTTATGTTCTAGAAATGCTTACAGACACTGAAGAAAAGGTGATCGTAATAACTGGAGCAAATCTGTCCCAACTGAGGGGCTATATATGTGCATGCCTGACCTTCAAAGGTTTCTGGGGTGTGCATTCTGAGTAGTCTAGCTGAGTAATACTCCCCTCAAAACATTTTACTCAATGAAATCCATAATCAAGTAGAATCGATCTAATTAATAGGAAATCAAATCTGGTCGAGAGTAACGCTGTTCAGTGCAGAGCTTTACAAGCTGAGCCAGCTTTATCATTTCCCTGTCTTCCAGCCTTTGCTAGGCTGTTGCTTCCAGGCAAACCCACGCACTCAAATGCTCTAATAACCAGCCCACTGTCTTCTCTCCTGGGGGTCGTGGGAACTGAAAAAAAAAGTAAGACTTTTTCTTTCACTTGTGTATTAATGGGGAAAAAGTGTGTGTGTGTGTGTGTGTGTGTGTGTGTGTGTGGGTGTGGGTGTGTGGGTGGGTGGGTGTGTATTTTCTTTCACAGTGTAAATACAAGGCAATAGATCTAGGTTATTAAAACCTTTAGGGTTTAGTTTTTTGCTTAGACTGACAGGAAACATGCGATATATAATGAAGTGTCTGGTGTAGAAAGTGGAAATCATTCATTTTTCTTTCCCAATCTCTTTCCCAGAAAACTGCTGTCAAAGGTTGGTATACTTCCTCCCTCATTTTTACTTCCTTAATGTTTACATATATTATTGCTTTATCTTTTAAAAGGCAGAATTATATATTATTTTTATAATTTATTTTTGGTTTTAATTGCAAACGAAAGCAATTTCTTTAGCTCAGTACACATTTGGTTGGTATCACTGTATCACTGTATCACTGTCTTCCTGTTATCTTTGATTTGCTCGAGCAGGCACCAGTAACATCTCCATATGACCTGTCCCATGCAAGTAGAGCCCAAGGGCACCTGCTTGCTCCAGGAACATAAACAGCCTCAAATCATTACATCAGGTCATGGGAATGAGGTCTATAATTGTTACTGGTATCTGGCATATCAAATACGACACGGGTAGCTTGCCAGGCTCTGCCGTGCGGGTAGCATACTCTTGTAGTCATCTCAAAATCCAGCATTTATTGATGAACCGCGTGGCGCAAGCGGCCACGCGAGCCAGGCTGTGATAGGCTGGTCTGCTGGGTGGAGTTCTGATGAGAGGGAAGTCTGGATGTGGAAAATGGAGGTCCTCATGGAGTGGGGGTTCGTCAGGCTTGTTGTGAGACTCTGCTGGGGTGGAGGGTCAGGGCTAGAACCTGCCATCCCTCCCGGGCACCTCATGAGCGGCTGGGCACAGTGAGAGCCAGTAGTAGCTCTGCCCCATGTCTGTCTCTGGATCAGCATACAGTATACTGTATGCTTTGGTTGGTGTTTCTATTATATCTTAAATATGAACACTGTTTTTCATCCCCAAATACAGCTCAGCTGGCATATCCTAGGGTCCTTTGCCCATCTGTCCTCTTGGATATTTTGTTGTTACAGTCAATTAGCAAATATTTTCTGAGTTTCTTTTAGAAGCCACCTACATTTCAGGGGCTCATATTCTATTTAGCAAATAAATAAATAAATAAATAAATGTTGAAGGGGATGTAATTTGAACTAATGAATGGCCTTGTTTCACAGAATTGCTGGAAGGGGTAATCTGTTTTAATTGTCTTTTTATTCAGGATGAGAAAATCAAAGTCTACTGAGGTTAAGTGACTTATCCTAGGTCCCATAACAGGCAATTGGAGAGAATGAGATGACAGGCTGGTCTCCCGCCTATGAAGCCAGTGATGATTTCATTATACCTGACTTCCAAAACCTGGTTCTATCTCCAGCGCCATACATGGTCACCCAGTAACTGCCAGGGTGATCCCCGAGCTAGAGTTAGGAGTAAGCGCTGAGCACTTCCAGGTGTGGTCCCACTACTCCTTCCCCCAGAAAAATAATAAAAAAAACTGGGGCCGGAGCGATAGCCCAGCAGGTAGAGCGCTTGCCTTGCACGCTGCCGGCATTTGCCGTCCCGGGTTCGATCCCGGCATCCCATATGGTCCCCTGAGCACCGCCAGGAGTAATTCCTGAGTGCAGAGTCAGGAGAAACCCCTGATCGCCGCCGGGTGTGACCCAAAAAAGCAAGCAAACAAACAAACAAACAAACAAACACAAAAAACCTAAGGCATTTATACCTGCCATTATAGCATTAATTATGTTTTATATAAACATTGCGATTTTCTGTTTTTCTGGTGTAATATCAGGACAAGGCTAACTCTTGAAGACTTGCTTTGAGATGATATGTGAAAGTATAAATGCTAAGATTAGTAAAAGTGCACATTTGTTACCACATCGTAGTTATTCAGTGCCATCATTTTAAGGAAAATAGAGATGAAGTAACTCAGCAATGTGAGACTCAAATCTACTGATCATTGATTAATCAAAGCACCGTGTATATGATTTACCTTGTATGAATCAGATCATTGATAAACCAAAGCACCTTGTACGAACAAGCTAGCTAAGGATATAAATCACTCTAGGATAAAAATGTGTTTTTCTTTGTCGTGATTCAGTTGTGCTAGAGAGCAAACAATACTTGTTTGGTGATTGTACTTGGGAATGCCTTTACTTAGTTTGCCAGAAATTGCTTCCCTAAAACTATTAACTTTTGTGTTAACTGTTTTCTCATTTTAATATGAAGTATGTCTGAAATTACCGAGAAATGCTGAGGAGATTCTCAGACTTAGTTTTAAATTGTAGGTTGAGGGGCCAGAGCTACAGTGGGTAGGGCATTTGCCTTGCATGTGGCTGACCTAAGTTTGATCCCTGGCATCCCATATGGTCCCCCATGCACCACCAGGAGTAATTCCTGAATGCAGACCAGGAGTAACTGTTGAGCATCGCTAGGTGTGACCCAAAAAGAAAAAAATAAAATAAATAGTAAATTGTAGGTTGATGGTGTGTGTGTGTGTGTGTGTGTGTGTGTGTGTTTGTGAAGATACTGTTTGCAAAAGAGGGAGATGGAGAGAATGAAGAAAGGAGGATTTGAGCTTATATCCAGAAAAGAATCAGCTTTTTCACATGAACCTAAAAGAGAAACAGTGAGCCTTTTCCAGACAGAGCCATATGGTTCGTAAATACCAAACTCAATGACAATATAAGAGTCCCAGGTTCTTTTCTTTTTATTGAAGAAACCAGAATTATTTTACAGAGAATCATCGGGAAATACAGTTAGATGGAAAGCCTAGACAGGATGATTGGGCTCACCTTCCTTTTCTTTAATTATTACTCATTTGTGTATACAGTAAATATGTGCTGAATTAGGTGAATCAATGGAATTATGTGAGGGAGTAAGTGATTTCATGAATGGATAGAATGACCCTGGGCTTTTTAAAGTTGGAACCTAGATGCCTAAGGGAGCATCTTAGTTGGATAATGAGCGAGGTGAACCAAACTTATGCTAGGATAGAGAATCTAAATGACTACCTTAGAAGATAACTTAGTAAGAGTCAGATAAAAGACTGCTCAAGTATATGATATGTGTGAATAGTAGATGATTTTACCCATATGATGCTTAAATAATTTATGATTTCTTTGTACTTCTTTCAAAGTATAGTACTAACTTATAAGATGGCTGGGGGCTCTGAAATCCAACAGGTGATTTTCCATCCTGCTTTACTAACTCTGGCCTCAGAAAGACATTACACTACTCTAACTTTCAATTTCCTCATCTAATAATGAACTAGTAACACTTACCTCATATCCTCATATTATTATTGTAGGCAGTATCTAACTTATAAAGCTCCTGGACTATTGCTCATTCTCAATAATGCAGCTGGTTTCTTGTCTCCTCAGTCTTATATTACAAAATGTCAGGAACACCCGGCAGATAAAGACATTCAAAAGGAACAAGGAATCATGGTTTCATTCAAGGTTTAGAAATTTGTATGAGCTCGCCAACTCTAGTTTAGGCCTATAAATGCCAACTTGCAATTCTTTTTTATTTCTTATTTATTTGTATATGTATGTATGTATGTATATATGTATGTGTGTATGTGTGTATGTGTGTATGTATGTATGCATGTATGTATGTATGTATGTATGTGTGTGTATGTATTTTGTCATCCAAGTGGTAATCCAGGGGCCTTGGAGCAACTCCCATTGATACTTGGCCAACTGGACTGACAGTTCAATGTGAGGACCTGAGGATGTGGTGCAACTTGGCTCCTGTAGTGCCAGGGACAACGTAGCCAATGATGCTTGGGAGGCTGTGTGGTGCCTGGGATCTAACTCTCATACTAGCTTCCATCCTTAAGCACCTTATGTTTATAGTATTTATGTGTATATGTTGAGACTGTACTAAACCCACAATTCTTTTTTTCCTCCCCTCCCCATAAACCCACAATTCTTATCATTTGTTCCATTTGGGTTCTAGTTTCTGCTTTTCATTTTACTACTGACCAGTCTTCTTTTCCCCCCTATTTTTTCCCCTTTTAGATCAGATCCAGTGATGAGCAGGGTTTCGCTCCTGGCTCTGCACTCAGGAATTACTCCTGGAGGTGCTCAGGGGACCATGTGGGATGCTGGGGATCAAATCTGGGTTGGAGATCAAACCTGGGTCGGCCTCATGCAAGGCAAAAATGCCCTACCTCTCTGCTATCTCTCCGGCTCTTATTCTTCCCCTTTTCTACAAGCTTCCTTCCTCTGGCATTGCTTTTTTTTTCTCCTCTCTTGCTTGTTTCACAAGTCCTTGCTGCAGATCCCTAGCGTATGATCCCCAACATCTCCCCCTCCCAGGGCAACTGAAAAATTACTAAATTCCACATTCCCTGCTCTGATTCATCATCTTTTATTACTAAAGTCAATCATCTTTTGTCCTTTGCTTTTTTTTCTACCTAAAATTCCTTTAGTATATGCTTACTGTTTCCATTCTTACAAAAAATTTTATTACCCACATTTATTTCTTTTCTTCCTGTGTCCCTTTTAATGTGGTACCTTTGAAGTGGAGTGTATTAAAACCCAATCTTGAATGGATGCAATGGCCGTCCATTGTGTGTTCAGTCTCTCTAGAATCTCATCTTTCCTACAGCAGAATCATTTATAGTTTACCGCATCAAAGTGTTTACTCTTGAGACTTTCCTCCTGCTACTTCTATGCACCCAGTTCTCTTAAATATTTATCTAGAGTTCTAGATCAAGGTACCATGTGCCTTTCTTCTTGACTCATTCCTCCTTTGCTATCATGAATGCTCCTATTTCTATTTTGAGATTGTTTTTTCCTCTTTGATATCACTACTAATCCGGATAAGCTACAGAGTCTACCTTTGTTTACTTAATACATCTTGAAATTTACCATTTCAGAGATGAAGTTTGGGAGAATGTTAAGTATATAGCTAAGCACTGGACCAGTCAAGGTGCCTGTTAGCTAGCATGTGAATTCTTTGTCTTTCATCCTTTCTCTGTCTTGCTACTGTCTGCATCAAAAGCACATTATACCTTTCCTTCATCATCTCTAGTAGTTTCCATCACATTGGTTTTGCATCAGTGAATCTCCCTTTTATTTCTCTCTCCTATTGTAGATTGTATCCAGCATAAACTCATTGTCAGGTCTCAGCAAGGTGATTCCCTCACTATACAATGCTAAGCATTTTTATTAAAGATGTTTATATTTTATTTTAAATTTTTGTGCTTTATTTCTGTTTTATGATTTTCTTTCATTATAGAGTCATCCTGCTCCCCTTTGGGTTAGTAAAAGAGGTTTGCCAAATCTGACCAATACAAATCATTGTAATATTTTGCTGGCATTTTAGGTTCTTCCATCATCAAATATTATGTTGTATTTTGTTATTTGAGTACATGATAAAAGTTGAGCTGGTAACTATCTGAAAACCTTAAGAAGATGCTTGAAATAATGTAGTTTTGTTGGCCCACTGATCACTCTAGAATAGCTGAATTTGCCACATCTTTTTACATGAGATAATAAAACCTCATTTGGCATTAAAAAAATGTTTATGTTGGTCACACTGAAATTCTGCCTACAAATGTATTTTTAAACTGCACTTTGTGTTAACATCCATTTCTTTTTTCTTGCCCATTTTGATAACATGTGTTTCATTTACTGATGCTATTGAGTTTTGGGGAATCAGATATTACTAAGAATTTTAGGAACTAAATCTCTTTTGTTGAGGGAGGTGTTTCAGTTTTGGTTAAGTCTTGTGATTTTTCTCAAATTATATGAGTAAATGAGCTACTCCATGAATAAACTAAATATTTGTTGATTGGCTGATTAATGAATCACTTGCTTATATATCCCATTTAACATATTTGAGGGCCATTTGGTCCCTTTATTGTTTTCTCCTCTGGATTTTGAGAACTGTGTCAAAAGATACATGTCAGAAAAATGTGCCCATAAATAGATTATTAGTCACACGAAGAAATGCCAAATAGTCTGTTATATCTCCAAGGAAATATCAGGCTCCTGAAAAGCAAAGTGATAAATGACAACTGAGCTTACTAGTTCATTGGAAAGACTAAAGATATAGACATAAGCTGTCCTGTTCTTGAACTGGAGAACATTTGAGGTGAGAGGCATCAGACTTTCCCTGAAGTAGTGGAAGGCATCAGTGACCCTACAACCATGGGTGTGACTGTTTCTGTGTTTTCTATGTCACTATAAAATATCAGAGGAGAAAACTCTGCTCTGGGATGCTGGACTCCCCGTGGAGAGGTTAAGCTAGTTGTAAGATAGTAAATTAATCAGAAATCCCTTTCCAAGAAAAGGTTTATTTTTTTCCCTAAGGTAAGATATGAAGATTGATGTGGTTCTGCGTTACTTGAGGGAGAGTCTCAGTGGCATTGATTTTATAATAGAAACATGAACATCCTAATGCATTTGCATCAGACGTTCATACTTCAATAGCCACAGATCCTCAGAGGCCAAGAAAGATTTTGATTCAGTGCCATTGTCTGGGAAGTGGTCATTGAGGGAGTACATATGAAAAACGATTCCTTGAAAGATATGGAAATATTACTAGTGCATCTGGCAATGTGATAATAAGCACAGTTCAGAGAATACTATAAAATATAGTATAATGGGCAAAGGTTAGGAATAAAAACTCAAAAAAAGAGAAAGTATAAATAGCCATTAACTCTTTCAAAGGAAATTCAGTTTCACTAGTTGATGAAAATGCAAACAAAAACTCAGGACTTCATTTTACAACTAACATATTAGTAAAAAATGTTTTTATTTTGTAATGGAAAGTGTATGCATGTGTGTGTATAAAATAGTTGTATTTGTGGTTAATGTTTGTGTCATTATTACAATTTTAGATATTAATTAAATATTTAATTAAATATTTTCAAAATCCAAACTTCACATATATCTTTAGCTGGTAATTTGGCTTTGGGTAAGCTATTCTAAGTAAATATGGTCATGAGTATATATATATAAACACTGTATCACTGTATCACTGTCTTCCTGTTCATCATCGATTTGCTCGAGCGGGCACCAGTAACATCTCCTTATGACCTCTCTCATGCAAGTAGAGCCCAAGGACACCTACTTGCTCCAGGAACATAAAGAGCCTCAAGCCATTCCATCAGGTCATGGGAATGAGGTCTATAATTGTTACTGATATTTGGCATATCAAATACGACACGGGTAGCTTGCCAGGCTCTGCCGATTGGGTAGCATACTCTTGCAGTCATCTATAAATCCAGCATTTATTGATGAACCGCGTGGCCGCTTGAGGCCGTGTGAGCCGGGCTGTGATAGACTGGTCTGCTGGGTGGAGTTCTGACTCGAGAGAGATTTCCGGATTTGGAAAAAGGAGGCCCTCATGGAGTGGGGGGGTCGTCTGGCTTGTTGCGAGGCTCTGCTGGGGTAGCGGGCCAGGGCTAGAACCCACCATCCCTCCTGTGCACCTCGTGAGTGGCTGGGCACAGAGAGAACCAGTAGCAGCTCTGCCCCATGTCTGTGAGTCTCTGGATCAGCATACCTGGGCCGGATTTAACAAAAACTGCTGTAGGGTGGATCTCGATGAACCAGGCTGTGATAGGCTGGTCTGCTGGATGGAGTTCTGCTGAGAGGGAAGTCCGGATGTGGAAAATGGAGGCCCTCATGGAGTGGGGGGGTTCCTCTGGCTTGTTACTGAGGCTCTGCTGGGGTACCAGGGCTAGAAACCGCCATCCCTCCTGGGCACCTCGTGAGTGGCTAGGCAGGGAGAGCCAGTAGCAGCTCTGCCCCATATATCACTGTATCACCTCTCTTCCCGTTCATCATCGATTGGCTCGAGCAGGCACCAGTAACATCTCCATATGTCCTGTCTCATGCTAGTAGAGCCCAAGGGCACCTGCTTGCTCCAGGAACATAAAGAGCCTCAAACCATTCCATCAGGTCATGGGAATGGAGGTCTATAATTGTTACTGGTATCTGGCATATCAAATACGACACAGGTAGCTTGCCAGGCTCTGCCATGTGGGTAGCATATTCTTGTAGTCATCTAAAAATCCAGCATTTATTGATGAACCGCATGGCCGCTTGAGGCCGAGCGAGCCGGTTTGTGATAGGCTGGTCTGCTGGGTGGAGTTCTGACGAGGGGAAGTCCGGATGTGGAAAATGGAGGTTCTCATGGAGTGGGGGGGGTCGTCTGGCTTAAGTTGTGAGGCTCTGCTGGGGTGGCAGGTCAGGGCTAGAACCTGCCATCCCTCCCGGGCACCTCATGAGCGGCTGGGCACAGGGAGAGCCAGTAGCAGCTCTGCCCCCATGTCTGTCTCTGGATCAGCATACCTGGGCGGATTAAAAAAGACTGCAGCAGGGTGGATCTGGATGAGCTGGGCTGTGATAGGCTGGTCTGCTGGGTGGAGTTCTGATGAGTGGGAAGTTTGGATGTGGAAAATGGAGGTCCTCATGGAGTGGAGGGTCGTCTTGCTTGTTGGCTTGTTGTGAGGCTCTGCTGGGGTGGCAGGCCAGGGGCTAGAACCTGCCATACCCTCCCGGGCACCTCATGAGCGGCTGGGCACAATGAGAGCCAGTAGCAGTATATATATATATATATATATATATATATATATATATATATATATATATATATATATATATATATATATATATGTATGCTCAAAAGGAAAAGCCTCATTTTCCTTTTTGAAAATGAGGCTTTATGCTGTATGTTTATTATACTTATATGACCAAAACAAGAATTCCTTTAGATTCCTGGTCTATGATCCTGTGATCTCTCCACTTAATTTGGATACTTCAATTTAAACAAAATAAACAAACTTACATATAAACGTTTCACCCATGAGAGGGAAAGTAGAATTTCAGAGAAGTACAAACTTAATGTACATACAAATGTTAAACTTGAAGCCAAGACTACAAAAGACAGGAAAACAATAAAAAATTAAAATTATCTATGTTCTAGGTATTGGGATTTGGGTTGAATTTTAGATATCTTGATATCTCTGAGGAAGATGTTCAAAGGACTAGTGATACATTTTTTGCTATTTTAGTTGTTTCTGGAAGAACGACTTTTGGAGGAATAGCAATTGGGATAAGGAAGGGCCGAGTATGATAGGAATATTATTGTTTGAATACTTCTTAGTCTCTCTCTCTCACATACATGAGGTAGAGCTGCTACCAGCTCTCCCTGTGCCCAGCTGCTCACGAGGCACCTGGGAGGGGATGGCGGGTTCTAGCCCTGGCCCACCACCTCCAGCAGAGCCTCACAAGAATCCAGAGGAACCCCCACACCATGAGAGCTGCCATTTTCCACATCCGGACTCCCCCTCTGATCAGAACTCCACCCAGCAGAAGAGCTGATCACAGCCCGATTCGCATGGCCACTTGTGGTTCATCAATAAATGCTGGAGATCAGAGGTGACTACAGAGTATTCCACCCGCACTGCAGAGCCAACCAAGCTACTCGTGTTGTATTTGATATGCCAAATACCAGTAACAATTACAGACCTCATTCCCATGACCTGATGGAATGGTTTGAGGCTCTTTATGTTCCTGGAGCAATAGATGCCCTTGGGCTCCACTAGCATGAGACAAGACATATGGAGATGTTACTGGTGCCTACTTGAGCAATCGATGATGAACGGGAAGACAAGTGATACAAGTGAAATGATACTTCTCAGTATTGTGGAGAAAGATAGGACTATAGGAGCCTCTCTCTCTTATGGTTAGAAAAATGTACTCAGTGAACCTGGCAGGGAGAAATTAATAACAGTGTAGTATTTATTAGAATAAAAGTGTCTGCAAAAGTTAGTGCCTATTGATGATGGTGTTGACCAACTAGTATTAGTCTAATCTTCAAGTGTGAAATTTTGAAATAGTTTCATAACCACAACCCCTTAACTTTTCATCTCATTCTCTCTATTCTTGTCTCTCCATCCATCATTTCTTATCAGGACATTAGCCTGGCCTTCTCTTTCTCATAGAGAAGAATATTAAATAGAATCTTAATTTCACACCAATTAAAGCCATTCCAGACTCATTCTGATGCTCTGTTTCCATGACTTCCTCTACATGTTCCCTTCTTGTTTTTCCTTGGGTTTCCATGACTTATTTCATTCTACTCTTTTAGCTTATCTTTCCCTCCTGCCCTTAAATGATGACATTGATGAACTTTGTTCTCTCCTTGGTGCAGTGCTGTGTGGTCCCAAGATGTTATAATTTTTGCTTGTCTTTTTCATTCGTGCCTTAATTGGGGTCTTTATTCCCTCCATTTCATCGTAACTGCTGCTGTCTAATCTATATATGTAAGTACATGCCTGACGATATGGCCTCATTCCTCAACAATCTTTACTTAGGTCACCATGAAGTCCACATTCTTCCTTGTGATATTCAATATCCTCCAGTATTTATCCCCAAATAATCTTCTTCATATTACCTCCTCCCTGCTAGAGCTCAGTAAGACGTCTTGCCTGTCCAGAAGCCTACCTTGTAGATCACTGCTTACATATCTTAAAAGTAATAGTGTCTCTTACAGTGTCAAACTATCCTTAGAAAATTGCTGAGATCTTGTCTCACCATTTCAGATGCTTCTAGTCAGAAATCATTTTTTAATTAATTTTTAGTCCATATTCTATTCTTCTCTTAGTACTCATTTCATTTTCTTGTCTTATAGTTGTTTATACATATATTACTCTCTTCCACTCACTTTGTGCCTCCTAGAAGATAGGTAGATGTTTACTGTTTAGTTCAGAGGTACTGAAACTCCCACACTGTGCTAAGCCCCCACTTGGTGGTAAACAGTTTTAACAATCACATCCTTTTAGGTTTGTAGACAGTGCTCCTCATTTAGAAGAACAAAATATTGCAGTACTGAGTGGTGGTACCTAATGAGAAACAGAAGTGAGTACTTTGGCTACTGATAGATAAGGAATTGTGCTATAAACAGTTTACTTCATTTCAAACCCATCCTTGTTACTTTCAAGCTAGGTGGACTTGGGCATGATATTTAATTCTTCAATTCACTGAATGTAAAATCTATTTTTTTTTTTTTTTTTGCTTTTTGGGTCACACCGCAACGCTCCTGGGTTACTCCTGGCTCTGCACTCTACCCTGGCGGTGCTCAGGGTACCATAGGGGATGGGGATCAAACCGGGCCGCACAAGGCAAATGCCTTACCCTGGGCTATCGCTCTAGCCCGAATGCAAAATCTAGATGTTAAGGCTGGGGCTGGTACTTAGGATCAATTCACTAAGGTGTAAAATACAGATATTAGGACTTGGGATCTACTCAGTAGCTAAATTCTTTGCATGTGTGAAGTCTTGGCTCCCTTTTATTATGGCATGGAAATAAAAATCTTGCTATTAACTACACCTACTTCTTATGCTTGTGGTAAGAATTAAATTAAATTATATATACAAATAGCTTTCTATTGGACCAGAGCAATAGTGTAGCAGGTCGAGGGCTTGCTTTGCGTGCTTTTCAGCAGACCAGGGTTCGCCCCTAGCACCCCATCTAATCCCGTGAGCAAGTCAGCAGTGATCCCTGAGCACAGAATCATGAGTAAAACCTAAGCACTGAGTGTATGCCCCACCCAAAAGAAACAAACGGAAACAAACAAGTTTACCCATAGTGTAGAAAAAGCCTATATTATGTATTTTTTGTTTTCTTTGGGGGCCCACATCTGACAGTGCTCTGGCATTGCTCCTGGCTTTGCATCCAGGGATCACCCTAATGAGGCTCAGTGGACTGCATGGAGTGCTGGGAATTGAACCTGGAGTTGGTCACGAGCAAGGCAAGCACCCTACCCACTGTACTGTCTCTCCAGCCCAATGTTTTCTGTCTCATTGGCCACAGGAAATTCTGAGGTCAAACCCAGATTTAAAGGATAGGAAATAGTCTCTACTTTTTGATGTATCACTTGTCTCCCGTTGTTCATCGATTTGCCTCGAGAGGGTGCCAGTAACATCTCCGTGTGTCCCTGTCACGTGCTCGTATAGCCCAAGGGCCTCTGCTTGCTCCATGAACATAAAGAGCCTCAAACCATTCCTTCAGGTCATGGGAATGAGGTCTATTAATTGGGCTGGGCTGGGTTGTTTTGATATAGAAAGTATAAAATATGTGACTTTTGAAAAATTGCCCCAGAAGGTGGATACACTTTTTAACTGAGATGTTGATCTGAGACTCATTCTACTAGAGAGATTTCCCAGAAGTCTGTACTAATGTATACACCCAGTAGTTTCCTTTATTTTAGTATTTCAGAACTACTTTAGGTTGGTGCTAAAAAGATATTAGCATTTAAAGTCTTTATCAGTGACGTGAAAGTAAAAGGGCAGAATAGAAGCAAAACAAAATACTTTTTTTGGTGGTATTAATTTTTGACAACTCCATCTGCCAGTATAGATCTGTATGTTAAACAGCCTAATAGTATCTCAACGTGAATGCCACATAGCACAGAAATATAATAAAAGGATTTCTTTTTTCCCCCACACCTCTTTTGAGCTGGCAGTTTCTAGGGCACAGCCAGCTGTGGTTGGGACTTACTCTTGGTTCTTTGCACAGGGATTATTTCTGCTGGTCATCAGGGTGCATAAGCAGTGTTGGGAGCTGAACTTGGATCAGCTGCAAGCAAGACCAGCACTTCCCCTCTGTACATGTTCCTCTTGTCCTGAACCTACTTTTCTTCCTTTCCCTTTTCAGTTAATGTCAATACTATTATCTAAATCCAAATTTGTGTGTGGAGCCTCTATCTTTCTCACTTCTTTTTCAAATAAGTCATCACCCCCACATGAGTTCATCTCCCTCACATCTCTCATATTCATACTTTATTTTCCTGTTTCCCTCATAGTAGGGCTAATTAGTAGCCTTATTACACTTGCTTGGATATTATATTATTCTCTTTTCCCACTGTTAATTCCCCTATCCCCTTCCCCAACTTCATGCACACACCTCACCTATTTTAATATTTCCAGATTATCTTTCTAAATTGCAAATCAAACTAAATCAATTACAGGACAAAATCCCATTGAATTTACACGCCCTTTGTGGAATCTTCAATCCTTCAGATATTAAATCTAAATGCCTCAGCAGGGTGCTCTTGTCCCTGTCTAGAGGAAATGATATTGCTTTTTCTGACCTTGTAAGATTGTTTAGATAAAATGAGAGGTTGTGTGTATTTTTGGATGAATATATGTGGATTAATAAACGAATCACTCTTAACAAAATAACCAAATCTATGTGATGAGATTAAATCAACCCCTGATAACAAAATAAGTCCATGTCTGTGATGAAAATAAAGTATTTGAAACTTGTAGTGGAAAGGTGAAGCTTAGTCGGAGGCTAGATCCTAAATGATCTAGTATTAAGCAGCAAAGATAAGGTTTTATTATCTAAGAAATCAGGAAGGACCCTATGTAAAATAGTTTACAGAAAGGAAAATATCAAACCCTATTTTGTAGAGTATTTCAGCAACAAAAAAATTATTAGCTCGAATGTTTTAGCATGCTAAATCACAGTGAAATTTAATGATTATAATAGCCTGAATTCTGCAATGCGACTTTCACAAAGGCTTCATTCAAGTCCCCATGACAATTTCCAGAATCTCTCTCATGCATCCATTTCCTTGGGCATAGCCTTTGACCTGTATCATAACATGGTCTGAACAGCATTTCTAAATCATGCTGATGACACGGTCCATTAGAACAGAACATACAGAATGGTTTGGTATGCTGGAATCAAGATATAATTCTTCAGTGAGGCTGCTCCACGTGTCTTCAGGGATGCTCTGCACCACCCAGTTAAGCCCCTTTTAGGCAGGATTTGTTCTTTATAGAGACTCACCGCTTGTTTTCCAGTGTCCTGTGATTCCCAGAGGTTATTGAAAATTGATTTCCTCCAGTGTCTTGCCCCTGTGCCAGCCACTGAAATCCTTGACCTAGCAGGATGGAGAAAATGACCAATAAACAAATGTGTTGAGAAAGCCTGCTTTGTCTCTAGTCTGACTCTGGCTAAGGTGCAGACCTTTTCCTGTTTGCATTTGCTGTGTCAGCCCAAAGTGAAGCAGACAGAATGGAAACTGACTAAGGCCATTAGGAGCTGAACCAGCAGGAACCCGATAAGGGGAGTCACTGGCCCCTCTGCAAGTGAGAAGGAGGAGTTGCTCTGCAGCTCTGTAGCAGGAATGAAGGCAGTTTTTTGCTCCTTCCCTAACAGCAAGGCCGGTTCAAAAACAAAGGACTCCATGTGAATGGGAACTCACCAGCTCAGTATCTAGGGTTAGGCCCAATGTTTCTCAATGGAATGAGTTTTCCAAACACCTTGAGTAAGATCAAGTTTTCTTTTCCTTGAAGAATTTCTGCATTCTGGATAATATAATCTGCATCATTAGTGACTTCTTTAAATTTTATGCTGACAGTAAAATGATCTAAACATATCGGTCCTTCCTCTTTGATGATACTCCGGGAAGCATTCTAATAATGTCCGCTTAGTAGAAGCTATGTAAAACCAAATAAGTTACAAATTTTGACTTTATTCAAATAAAACTCACCCTTAATCTTTTCACAGTAACCATTGTTTTTTTCTGAACGCAATTTGGTCAAGTGTTTCAAGCAAATAAAAAGATGGACTAATTAATTCCTTACAGAATTGGATTAGACAGTCTCAGTCCAAGTGGCAGCATTTTGCTTACTCATGGTCTTGAATAACATTATGTATTGTTGCTCTCTTCCTGCTCCATTATTTATGTAATCGCTAGCTCTTGATATTCTGCTTCGGGTCATATAAAATCACTTACAGATATTTTCAACACACAGGGAGAAGCCCCTTTATGTCATAATCCGATTTGATGGTTCCCCCCCCCCTCTGCATTGCCTCCTGTGGGAATTCTTGTTTTAACTTTATTGATCTGTCTGGTGCACTGTGCGGGATTGTGTGGTTCCCAGTGATCTGGAAGGGTGGAGTGGTGCTGAGAAGGATTTGGAGATTTCTCTTGCTAGTGGGAACAATTAACTTCATCTCCTTTGAGCTGTCAGTTGAAAGTCATTGTTTGCTTAGAATACCGTTTGCTAAGAAACATTGTTTACATGATGTGAATTTCCTAAAGCTAACTATTTCTTCTGTCTGTGGTTGGCAGCTTCTACTTCATGCCAGTTATTAACATAAGAGCAGTAATTATAAGTTTCCATTTACTGAGTCGTCTTAAATACCAGGCTTAAGTGCCAGATTTTATATAAGCGCCTTTTACACATTATCTCATTAATCCTTCACTATTTCAGGGAAACACAGGCTATTATTATCCATAGGTGAGAAAAGAGAGGCCCAAAGAAGTGGTATGTATTGAATATTAAGATTCAAACTCAGGGTTGTCTGACTCAAATCTGTGCTCCAAATTGCTCTAATAGACAGCTCCAACAGACAGTTCTTCTCACTGGTTTTGAGAATACTCGCTAGGTGAAGCCACATAAGTTCTCTTTGATTTTTATTACGGGGTGGAAAGGACTGGGGACAGGGGTGTTGTTGCTTAGGGCGATATAGACATCCAGCAATATTCAGGGGCTGTTTCTGGGTCTGTGCTCAGGAGTGACCCCTGATGGTGCCTAAGGGAACCATTTGTGGTGCTGGGGATCAAACCTGGGTGGGCTGGTTTGTCTAAGGAAACACCTTAGTGCCTGTACTATTTCTCTGGTCACTCTCTGTGGATTATTTTTGGGGGGAAAACATCCCTATTTTTTTCCCTATCAACTATTCCAGGGTCCTTTGTAGATTCTGAGTTTTTCTTATAGATTCCAAACAATTCAGTGGAGGGCCAAGAGGTATGGTTTGATGTGGGAAATCAGGTTCCCTTATTGCCAGGTGAGCCAAGATCT